>BJBW01007763.1:0-68623 GCA_004320125.1 Scolopax mira
AACCTCACAGTGAAGTCCTTTCTCCCCGTTTCGTCACAGTATAATAATGTGAAAAATTCAAACACAAGTTTTCAAGACCAGTAAGGCAAAGCTAAGACATCAGACATTACTTCAGAATGACCATCTGCCGTTTCTTTCTCCCTTTTTTTTTTTTTTGGTTACTTTCTCTCTGAGGTAGAAGAGCAACAGAGTGCAGGGCAGTTCCATGGCAGAAACCCTAAAGCACCTGGAAAGCACCAGGCAGCAGCTTCAGAATAAGCTTCCAACCACAAGAGTGGTTTAACAGGGAATAATAGTACAACGGTTTTGACTGACTTAAAACAATGAAGGATCTCCAGCTGTTTTTATGAGCTCAGTAATATTCTGGATCATCAGACACTACAAAAATATTTATAGCTCTTCTTCTTGTGCAAGCAGCTTCCCACCACAGTCTTTCCTTCTTCCTTCTTCATGCTACAGACATCCAGAAAATTTGGTTCCTAACAAGCGTGATTTGATTTCCCCTGCAGTTTCTGCTCACATTGGATATACTCCCAGACAGGAATAGTGTGTGATGCAGGGATAGCTGAGCTAGCCAAGACCTAATCAAATACCCCCAGTCATAATTTGCCTTTCTAGGCTGACATTAAGCAGACTTCAGTACCTTTCTTTTTCACTAACGTGGCTACTCGAAATTTAGACTGTGATGGCAACGTCTGCATGCATTTGAGTGGATTTACCATTTCAGATTTTGACTACTTTAAGAACTTGTGTAATACTCTGTTTCGGTGATACTTTCAGTGTGTGATCTATGGCTACAAGAAAGAGCAAATCAATTTTGAGGATAACTTGTTTTCAGGCATCTGAGGAGAAGTGAGATTCCATTAACTCCATCAATCACCTCCTGAATCGTTTTCCCCTTAGGAATGGTGAAATAACTTGGTGTCCTGATAGATGCTTTGGGGCAACACAGAAATAAACAGAAGGGAAAACCCAGAACAAAACATTTTTGTGCTCACTATTATGATAGGAAAAATGACTCATTACCTTTCTGATCCACATCTGGATTTAGAGAGCATTGTATCTATATGTAAATCTGCATGCATTTGTCTGTCTTTTGAAGAAAATAAAGCAGGGGAATGTGTTGGATTTTTTCCCCTCACATTTCTATTGCGATCTGAGGTGATATTGACAGATACCTCATATCTGTTAGACTTGGTAATCCACGATTTTTCAGGACCTGGCCTGTGCCCTTCCTGTTTCCTCATCCTTGAGCGTGGTGCAGCACAAAACCTAGGCATTGCTCACGTCCTATTTAAATCTTGGAAGTTATACGTATCATAGATTTCTCATGAAAATTGCTGATTTGTAAGTAAAGATAGAAGCGAGTTGAGTACATAACAATTGATTAATCTGACTTTATCCAAGATAAGTACATAATAAGACCCCTGCATCTAAGCAGAGCTTATTTTCTTTCTTCTCTGTTATTGTTCTCTGGTAGGGAGACACTATTCATAACCTCTTCACAAACTACTTCATCACAGGTGGCTGTCACTGCATGGAGAGAGGAGAGGTGCAAGAATGATTAGGATGGCTGGGAAGCATAGTCTGTTATTACTGAGATGGACACTTTTTTTCTGCATATCAATGTGATTACAAAATTACCTTGCAGGAGGGGAAAAGATTGTCTAGAGGCAATCTCTGCTTGTACTGAAGACAAGAAGCAACAAACGTAAGTGAAGGAAAAGGAGGATTTCTGTACCATTTTCTTTATTCATATAGTGTCTTGCACATAAAGAGATGACTCAAGACAGAGCAAAGACTAAATTAAATAGATCTGGAATTTTCAAACACATATTTACAGTAAGCGTGAATTTATTTTTCTGTGCAGTATGTGTATAAATTGCAAATACCAATAATATATATAAAACGATACTATCTTGTGCAATAATAAAGCAGGTACAAAACCTTATTCTTTAAAAGAGTGCAAAGATCCATGTTACCACTCTATAAAAGGGAAATCTCTTGATTTTTAACTGGGGCAATCTTCACCCCTTTGTTTATTATCAAAGAAGTTGAAGAGAACACAAAATTAAAGCTACAGAACTTAGGGTTTTATGAATTGTGTAATTTGACTTACATTCCAAGCAAAACATAGCATAATTGATAAACCAAGCTTTTTATGTAATTCACATAGGAGATTTGTGGGAGAGACCAGCATTTTCCAAACTGCTTGGGAAAATTGAAATTATTTTATTTTTTAATATAATAACCTGTCTCCTATTTTATATTTTTTTTCTGCTTATCTCAGCTTTTATGTGGACTCCCTAGTTATTTCTTTCCCTTCCCAGTCATGATATTACTTTCTTCCTCCTTCAACAGTCTTATAAAATTGTGTTGTGCTTCAGCATGTTTTTCCCTTCTCTACTACCATCTGTTGCCTTCTTACTTTTCTTTAATCCTGATAAGTATCCCAACATAGTTCAGTGCTGTACAAATAGTCTTTTACTACATATGGTACACACTCTGACAAATGTATTACTGCATATGTAAAAAGAGGGATAGCAGAAACTGCAAGGTTACAGATAAAGGTTAGGAGCCATAATTCATCATATAAGTTGAACAAGCAGTACAGTTAGGAAAATAAATATTAATAAAAAGGGGAAACCTGTGCAGCATAGAGATTGACCTACTATATGTATGTAGATACTCAAATGTGAGATTGAAACATTTTAATTGATGGGTTTATTTAGGAAGAAAGTTTTGAATAACAATTTAATATGTCTGTAAACCAGTGAATTAAATATTAAATTAAATATTAAAACACAAGTTGCAAACGAAGGAAATTACTCAATAAACTACTGAGTTAATTTCTATGACTGTAATCCCACATGGACAAAAATACTGTAAAAACTCCTGTCACTGAAATTATTCCACATTAGTCCTGTGATAAACCATTCTTCTTCACTTCCATAGTTTTATTTTCTTTATGTTATGCCTTCCTTTTCTCTTATTTCCTTCTGACCCTTTTTTTTACATACTCATCCATTTGTTTGTCTTGTTCTTGAGTTCTTTGTATGCAAACACAGAGCACCTTTGAGTTAGAATATATATATATATATATATATATATTAGAATATGTCAATATACACACAGAGCAGAGGTATTCTCTATTTCATTTCTGCAGAGCTGGGTGCTGGGTGGTAACCCACAAAGCCAGCACAACAACCTAAAAACTCATAGGAATATTTATATGGTTCAAAACACAGAAATACACTCAATTATAATTATTATAATTATATTAAGATAAGTACCTTATCTTAACAATTTCTTGTTAAGTTAATGCAGTGCAGTTACCTTTCCTGCAGTTACTGCAAAATTTTGTTAACTTTATACCTCATCCAGCAGCTTTCTGGTTTTCAGCCAGTTTTAGTGCCTCTTGTGGTGGAATGTCCCTTATTATCAGCCTTCTCTTCTCCAAGGGCATATTTACTAGCAAGGCATTTATTGTTTATACCAAGTGTCTGATTTCACAAGGTCTTGTGACCTTTTTACAGCACTTTATTCTTACCCAGAGATTCTACCTTCTTAAAGCATATAACAAAAAGATGAAGACATATGAGAAAAGTATGTTAAACACTATTTGTCTGTAACAGTCGTGCTTCTGGGGGTGCTGACTCAGATGCAGATGTTGACATTCAGGGTAAATCATATACGAGCAGCAAAAGAACAGGTATTTTGCCAGTGGTGGGAATCAGAAAAAGGTTCTCTTTAAAGACTGAATAAGCAGTGAAGTGGTACCTATCAGAAGAATGTGGAGCATTCAGGGATGCAGAGATGTAGGGTATTGATGTTTGCAGAACTGGTATAACAGCTCTGTAAGTCTGTGCATCTTTCCACAGAATGAATTTTAACATGTCTAACTGGGTCCTACCTTTGTGTCAGTAGGACTGTGCAAAGCGTAGGTAAGGTGCTGACTTTGCCCATGCATAATGGCTAATTAAGTCTTTTATAACAGAGGAGAAGGAGGAAATGGCATATATCATGACCTAACTAAGGCTTTGTCACAAGCACAATGCCACTCTCATTAGCAATCAAGGGCAACATGGCAACTGTCAAGAGAGTGTAAAACTGATTGGATACTTACAGTCATCGACTAGTTACTGTGGGGAGGTCACTGTCAAAATGGAAAAATATGTTGAATAACATTTAGAATCATAAAATTCCCTGGGTTGGAAGAGACCTTTCAGATCATCGAGTCAAACCATTAACCCAAGACTGACAAGAACCGTCACTAAACCGTGTCCCTCAGTAGCACGTCTACCTGTTTTGAATTCAATCCTTGCCCTTCACAAAGGCATGATGCAGAAGACCCACATAGTGTTCAGACACCTGGATGCAGTTGTGATGACAGTGCAGTTAGCGCTGTATCACTGTAAAAGCAGCAAGGCCAAAATAGCATCAGGTAGCTCTCATAATATTCCCTTTGCAGATTTATTATGTGCTTTGTCCTTCCTCACAACAAAAGCTCACAGAGACATTTGTCTATCAGTTCGCCAGCTGCAGAGGAAAAATAAAGATACACCATTGAATGTATCCATCTTCAGTATCTCTCTAGTATGCTGTTAGTACATTATGTATTTTGGTTTTCTTTTAACTAGATGATAATTTTTGTTCCTCATTGCAAAGTCAGAGTTGAAGTGGAATAAATGAGAGCATCACTAAATGACACAAGATTAAGTAACAAAACATAGTTCTTTTGTTGTTTTATAGAGAATTAATGGAATTGAAAAACTAAACCAAAAGTTTGGATTCTACCCTCCCTCCCCAATATAAAATATTGAGGAAGGCTGTAGCTCTGCAAGGTAATCTTTTCTTTTTTTTTCTTTTTTCTGAACTTTGCAATTTCATAAAAAATAATTGTCTCTTTCCCAGTCAGCTGTTCTATAAAACTGCTGGTAAATACACCAGGAAGTGGAATATGGCTTTAAATTAACAAGCAACGTATATCCAAAACATGAGGAAATTCTGCTGTAGGTCTTGTATTTCCCAGCATTTAATCGACTTTCTGTGGTAGTCTCAGAATGCAGTTAGAGTCATTTTACAAAATCTTAATTTTATTTTGTAAGATGTATGAAGATATTTTTTATTGGGTGTCTACAGTGTGTAAGTGACTTGATGTTGCTGCATCCCCAGTCATTAGAGAGGCAGGACACACAAAAGGAGGTATGACATGAAAATAAATCTGTTTCATCATGTGAATCCAGAGGTGAAATAGCTCCTGGGTTTGGCTCTGAAGCACATCTTGGCAGGTATCTCTGATCTAGACATTATTATTCTTTTACCACATATCGAGGAGTCCCAAATCTTTCTTAAGAGAAAACAGGTGAGGGACAGAAGTGGCGAAGAAAGAGACATGCTGAAACAATTAGAAAGAAATGAAAGATTAACTGATGGTCATACAACTTCACAGGCCACTGGAAAGTATGTAGTGGTTTATGCTGGGGCATTTTTCCCCCTTCAGCTGAGAGGCAACAGTAAATGCCTGGCAAATGCAGTCCATTTTGCTCAGAATTTGTGCTCTATATTGTATTACTTCATCCGTTTTCCTACAAACTCCTGAGTTAGAAGTCTAAAATAGTTTCTGGCTCAGAGAGGAAAGTCATTAGTTTAATACTGGTTTATTAATGTGTGAACGTGCTGTTATTACCAAGGCCAAGGGTGGCAAAGGCACCATCAATTTTGTTTGCCCCTAACTCCAGTTTAAGAAGACAGATAGGGCCATTGATTCACCAGATTATAATTGTATTCTAATGCCTTCACAATCCCCAATTTCACTCTGAATTCCTGGGTCTTCCCACAGTCCTCTCCCTTACACGTGCAGAACAGCTTTTTTTCATTTTAGAACAGTATTGAGCATCTCATCTTCCTGATCCCTCATGGTAATGGTGTTCTCAGCAGTGTGGTGAGTAGGACCCGAGAGGTGATCGTCCCCCTGTACTCGGCACTGGTGAGGCTCCACCTCGAGTGCTGTGTCCAGTTTTGGGCCCCTCACCACAAGAAAGACATTGAGGTGCTGGAGCAGGTCCAGAGAAGGGAACTGAAGCTGGTGAGGGGTCTGGAGCACAAGTCTTGTGAGAAGAGGCTGAGGGAGCTGGGGGTGTTCAGCCTGGGGAAGAGGAGACTGAGGGGAGACCTCGCTCTCTCCAACTCCCTGTCGGTCTCTTCTCCCAGGTCACAGATGATAGGACAAAGGGTAATGGCTTCAAGTTGCACCAGGGGAGGTTCAGGAAATATTTCTTTACTGAAAGGGTTGTCAGGCCTTGGGATGGGCTGCCCAGGGAGGTGGTTGAGGCACCATCCCTGGAGGTGTTCAGGAGACAAGTTGACATGGTGTTTGGGGATATGGATCAGTGTTGGGTTGGTGTTGTTTTGGGTGTGGTGTGGTATTTGTGTGGGGTTTTATTTGTTCATTTGTGGGGTTTTGTTTTTTTTTTTTTTTTTGTCTTGTGGTTTTTTTGTTTGTTTTTTTCATTGGTTGGACTAGATGATCTTAAAAGTTTCCTTCCAACCTAGGTGATTCTGTGACTCTGTGATTGTGTGATGCTCAGTGCATCTAACAATTTTCTTACTTGTCCCCCAAAAATACATATTTCTGTGTTTTATTGTTGTTTGCTGTTGTTTTTTTTTCAGATGGTGGCCATCAATAGATAGGTATGTGTGGATTTAACAAAGATAAACAAAATAACTTTAGAATATCATATTTTTGATATTTAGCTTAATATATTCTGTACTTTGTTTTCAAAAATTTCTCTTTACTTAGACAGCTAATGTATTTTCAGTATATATTTTTTTCAAGGTGGTATCAACAATGTCTGTATGGAATTTTTCTCCTGAATTGAATAACTTCATAAAGACACAGTTTGAAGGGCAAACCCTTTCAAATATGCTTTGCAGTGCAGTTGTCTAACTTAAATCTGTCGCCTTGCTCTTCAGTTACCCGTTTTTATAATCACAGGTTGGAATTTCTTCTTCTGGAGACTGAAAATTGCTATGTATCATTTCACAATTCTGCCATGTCACATTTCAGTATCATTAGTGTTTTTTGAGTGTTAGATCTTTTTGAAAGGTTGAAAACTAACTCCTCTTTTCCTCTTCCCTCTGCGTGACAGCCACTACTAACCAAATCTGTAAATAAGAGTAAGTGGCTCTGTTTTGAATTTAATTATATTACATTTTTACATTTTTTCTGATCCCTTTTGTTTTATTGACAGGAATTACAATTGGTTGTGAAATTGCCTTTTTTTTTTAAAGAAAAAAAAAAAAAGGTAAAACCAGAAATTTCCTCCATCTTATTATTATACAGTTTATGTATTGGAACCTTTCAGAAATGCAGTTATTGGGTCCATAAACTCAGAAACCTTCATATTGACAACTTGCTGTTTCTGTTTCCCTGCTGATTGTTTCATGCACTCTTTACAATTATTTCAAGTGTCAGAACAAAGTCAGAGTCAGACTTAACTTTGCAAATATGGCTGCAGTGATTTGAGAAATGATTGCTCTCTGGATGAAGATGCAGCTGAGGATTCAAATCTTTCTGTCTCCAGGTGATTGGTTCAGAAGCCTCATGTAGAAAAGACCCCAAGTTATGCTCGTAAACACATATGAAAGGGCTTGGCTACACAATGACAGTTTCCTCTCATCACAATTTCTTAGAAATGTTTTGAAGGTGTGTTCTTTTAATATTCAAGATGTTAAAACACAGTAAGAATACAAAATATGATAAGATCAAACCTCTGAGAACAAGTCTTGGGAATGTCAAAGGGGAGCCTAAATTTGATGGTACATGGAACTGTTTCTACTAGGAGTTTACTAGTCTTACATAGACATTAGCATATGTTAGCATGAAATTGCGGAATAAGAAGTCCATTTTTAGAATGATTCATGTGACAATAGGAGTGCAGATATAGATTAGCTTTAATGATGCTTTTAAAAATACTAGAAAGCACTTACATAGCTTTTCACGTGTGCATTAGGGAATAAGATTTGTTTGGCCTGCCAAGTACATAGGTACCAAATATAGTGAATAGTAGGCGTATAATATGTACAAAAATTAGTACTTTCCCCTTTGGAATCCATTTACCAAATACCTTGAAAACTGGTAAACAAACAAAAAAACCACCCCTAAATCTTACTTTAAGAACTACCATGTGTACTATTTAAAAGGTGGATCGAAAGTTGTAAATTATGTTTCAATTAAAATAAGGAATACAGAATTTCAGCAACCCCTACAAAGGACTGTTGATTTCATAACGTCTTTCTGCACTAAAAGATCCTTTTGTAAATCCTGAAATCTCCAAAAGTTTGATGGGTCTGCCAGTGATGAGGTAATGTGGGGGAAAGTTACATATAATTTTCTTTTTCTTTATCTTCTTTGAGACCAATGTGGAGACAAATCTGAAACAGAAATACTTAGGTAAATGCACCAGCTCAACTGCAAATATTTGTCAGTTCTACTTCAACGTGGTCCCAAATTTTACCGAGACCTAGCTGTGCTCAGTGTAAATACACAAGGAAGGAAAAAAAGAAATGGTCCTGTCCCCAGATAATTGGAATTTTAGACAAAGGTCTGCATAGCTGTTTGCAAACAAACACTGGTTTGAGCACTGTGCTAACAGCAAGATGCCCCACTGAACGAGGGGCTCCATCAGCATGCTGGCCTCTCAGTGTGTCTGGTGGAATAACCCTCACCAAGGTCCCACCTGAGGAACTCTCTGCATCTTACCCTAAGAAAAAGAGAGAGAAAACTTGCCTCAAACAAAAGCTGTCCTGTAGCCTGGACAAGCAGTAACAACCCGTGTTGTGTTGACTCAATGATCCGTTCTAGAAGCAGCCTTTTGTAAGTGATTCATCAGACAGATTTTTTTTTTTCATCTAAAGATGAACCTTTGCCTGGTTTGTTTGTTTGTTTTGGATGCATTGCTCTGTTTCTAGAGAAGAGAAAAGATCCAGCATTTAGTATGTTATGATACCACAAGCTAAAAAAAATTAAAATATTCAAAAAAAGCTTATTGAAAGTTTTATTCACATAGTATATATAAAGGATAAAAACAGGAAATGATTCATCAGTAAGATTATACTAGTCATTATACAATCAGGAGTATAAGTCATTAGATGTATAAAGATGAATCACTTAGTGCAAGGTGCAGTACCGTTCCTCAATTTTTGCAGATGATAATGCATATTGAAAGAAAAAATCTTTGTACATAAACAAGACAAAATTGCTTGTCACCTTACTCAGCTTTTTTTGTTTCTAGCTCTGCAGTCTGAAGAATAATTTTAAGGAAACTTGAGCTATATACGGTATGTAGATAAAGTTTAATTTTCAATTGCTTCTAGCCTATCTATCTTCACAAGCATTAAACCAGCCCTTATAACAATTATGAATTAAGATATGCATCAAGTAATGCTTGCATTCCTCATTTAAAGGATTTTTCAAAGCTAACCTGCTTTAAAGCTTGTTTCCTAGTAAATGATGTAATCATGTTTTCATATTAATAATTTTTATAAGGCAAATAACTTGTAAACTCACACTCCAGTGTTCATGCTAGAATTGTAAGAGACAAGACGAAACACGATTTGAGTGCCACTGACCAGAAAAAAATACACACTGGGAGTGGATTATTTCCAAATTACGCAATTTAAAATCTATGGGACAAAACAAGGTTCACTTATTTCTTTTATGGTGATAGCACTTACTTCAGAAAAGTGAACATAAAAATGTGATTTGTTAAATCTACACAGTTAGGATGGCATACCTGCTGTCACCAATTTGTAACCTGCTGTTACCAATTTGTTATCTATTTCTCCTAAGTTTAGAATCCTCTGAAGCACATGCAATCTTTTCTTTCTTTTCTAAAACAAATATTTTCAGTGCAACCACAGTTTTTGTACTCTAACTGAAGTATTCATTGGATAAATTGAAAGTAGAAAACCTCCAAAGCCAAATTAGCAAATATTGTGTTTCCATTCATGGCTTCATCTTGTTCCTTCACTTCTTTTTGCGCTGTTATTATCTTGTGTCTTGCAGGTTTTGAAATCAATTTCTCCTCTGAGACCCGAGCTGGGGAATCCTTTATAATATCTGCACACAAATCCTGACAGCTGCTGAAAATGTCTCCGCTTCATGCTGTTATTTTAGTCTCATGACATGCTACTTAACCATGTGAGAAAAACGTTTAGGTATGCAGATAGTCTGATGGGACCAGAATGGGGTTACGGTCAAGATGAATTCCTTGCACATTACCTTGGAATAAAATCCTTTCAACTACTTCAGTACTTGCAGGGCAGGCCCTTAAATGAGCAATGGATACCACAACAGCAAATACAATCTTCATGTGATACACCAGGGAAAAAAAATATAGGTTTTATGCAGGAGAACATGTCTGGAAGAGGTTAGACATATTTAACCCTGCCCTTATCCAGCCCAAACTGCTGGGGCTCATATCACCTATTAGGGTCACAGGAGGGCAATTATCATGTTGCCCCAATTACAAAGTTCCCCTGGATTTGCCTTGGTCACTTACATTGAAGGGTTGGCTATGAGATTCTGAACTATGCATTTTTCACATATTTTATATGTTGGGGGTTTTTTTTATTTATTTAAAGTATTGACATTTTATTTCTTTATTTGTTGTTTTTAGTGAGGTTTGGCATTTATGGTTTTTTAAGCCAAAAATATAGTACCAATTACAAAATAAAACCCTGAGTGATAGTAAAAAACAGACGTAATGACATTTTTGTGAAAACTCGTAACTTTGACCAAAGGCCATAAATTAACCTATGTTAAAAAAAATAAAAGAAAAGATAAATTGATTAGCTTTACCAATTTTGCTTTGACAGCGCTTTTCCTAGCTCATATTCTTGCTTAGGGCAATACAATTCATTAGGAAAAAATAACAGGTCCAGAAAGAAATAGAAACTTTAAATCCTCTGTTTGAATTTCAAAATGGATAGGAATTGAAGCTACAAATTCTACATCTCTCTGAGGTGATGGCAGGTAGAACAGCGATTTCATAGGTATAGTTTATAGCACAAGGAACTTCTTTAGATGATGTAGTTGCTTCTGTGCAAAAACTGCCCACACAAGCTTGTAAAATCAGGAAAAGTTGCAGGAAGAGATTGCTTTAAACATGCCATAACAATGATGCATCACATCAGCCTCTCTGGGAAAGGTTCTCTGTACAAAAAGCTTTATTTTCTTGGTGCTAGATTATAAAAATAAACCCCTCTCCATTCTGCACGTGCCTAATTTACCTCCCGAAGCACAGTTTGTCTCCTGTTTGGAAGCTGTTTGGTCAGACGTGTGGCCACAGAATAAGAGAAAGGACCTCTGAGGCTGAGATGCAGCATCAGAGAAGTGTGTGGTGGAAAGGAAGCTCTTGGTAACAGCAGCTAAAGATATGGAGCCCCCAAAAGCTACAGAGCATGGAATAAGGTCTTAAAGAAGGAGATTTATATATTCTTTTCAGCCACTGTGTTGCTTAGTGTTGATATTGCCATACACCATAGGCTTTACACTCAGACTACGGGAGAATATCAGAAGAAGATAGTAAAAAGCATTTCATACTTTATCATCCTTGTACTCCCTTCGTGTTTCGTTATCAGTTGTGCTGTTACATCAGTGTATCTGTCACCATTCCATGCACTCAGAGAACTATTTCTGCCTTAGAAATGACAAAGTCAGATCGGACTCTCCTGTAGTTAGGTCAATTGTCTGTGGGTTAATGGGGCGATGGTACCTCTCTCTCTCTCACAGACACCCTTGCTTTAGTCGGCGAGTTACACTGGCAAGATGTTGCAAATATACGTATTTTACTTTTTCAAGTTAAAGTTTATAGAGGATTACAGTTTTAACAGAACATCTATTTAAATATATCTTTTCACGACCTGAATTGCGTGTAGTCACACGATCTTTCTATAATGCCTGTTGATACCGCACTAAAAGTTTTTGGAATTCTTTTGGCATGAAAAGGCAAGAGCCTCATTATTAGAAGACCTCTTCTGGGTCAGCTGGCACTAGTCTTGACGTATGCATTCGCCACGTGTTACACAGCTGTATATGCGTTAGCAGCAGCTCAGGGTGATGTGAATGCAAGAATGTTTAAAATACATTGTGAAATAGCAACTATTTGTGATAATTTTCAAATAGCTAATCATTCCTTGAAACTGAATATTGTATGAACAAAACACAGTTTAAAGAGATACTGGTGTCTATTTAAATTTTACTCTATTTCTTAATATACTGCACAGGACAGTGGAACAATCTACAGATGTCTTTTTTGAATTAAAGTAATGAGATATTCTGAAGCATGCAATGAGACAGTGATGTGATGCTGGTGAATGACAGCTGTCTACCTAAAAAAAGTGCCAAAATGTTCATTATGTTTAGTGTGCTTTAGCTGTACAGGAAGGATACTCTAGGCCACAATGTCTTTCCCTCATGGTTTTCCAGCGCTCTGTAAGTACCTTGCTCTTGTGCACTCCTCATTCACAAGTAGCATTCTCCTGCACACTCAGCTTCAGAAGAGAAGATTTTGCCAAGAGCTAAATTTCAGCTTGGTGTGTTCACCTGGAAATAAGGTATCACTGAGGAATTAAAAGTTAAAAACATTTAAGATGCATTTTGAAGTAAATTAGTAATCTTTTACGGAAAATGAGTGACTCCTCAGAGTACAATTCTATCAATGATTGAAAAATGTAACAATATATTTTCTCCTAAAATGTGAATTGTTGGTGTACATGGTACAATCATCAAAACACTGACGACTTGACTTTGTGATATAGATAGATTCTTTCTATTACTTCATTTTTCTTTTGCATTGGTCAAATTCTTTTCCAATAAGCATGTCTTGGATTTTTCACAATATATAAGGAACCCACTTTTTTTGCTGTGTGTGTTCCTATGAATGCCTGCTGACCCATGGCTTTCATGATGACCAAGTAGTGAGTTATAAGGAAACAGTTTATTTGTAAGTTGCATAAACTACTCTCACAAATTAATACCTGTGAATACTTATTATACACTGCTTTAAAATATACTTCTTGAGAGGAGAAGAATATTAATAATTCCATTATGTGGAAGACACAGAATGTCTCACCTGAGGTTATTTGGCAAAGCAAGGGCTACTCGTGGTCCCTAACTCTCAGCCCAGTGCCTAAACATGGACATTTCTTTCTGCTTCATTTTATAGAGATGACATAATCAGAAATGTGACAGTATTTAAGAAGATACAGTGAGGAGCTGGGGGCAGACCTGCAGTACGGAGAGCCAGACTCTGGTTTTGGTGCATTCAGCATAATGATAGAGGTAATATCTTGCCCTTCTGTCCTTTATTAGATCCCTAACTAAGGTCTGAACTGAAATGTACTGAGATACATTGAATGTCTTAAAGTACAAAATAATGGGCAAAATTTTAATCCATTTTTCCTTAAAAGGTTAAATAGGCTACACTGCAAATTGTGTGTACATGTATGTATATTTTTATATTCATATATATACACACATATATGCCTTCCCTGGTGAATGCATACATCTTAACAAAAATCTGCATATGTGAATTTATGAAGGAAAATGTATCATGCCAGTGAAACATAAATTTATTTAATTAATATGAAAATTGGATAACGCATCTTTACTTTGTGTATATGCATATGTACATAATAAAAGTATGGGTTTTTTTAGAAAGCAGAATCTTAAAACCAACCTTTGTTATTTTTAAATATAATTTTCCACTGGAGAAGATAGAACTATTTGCATATTTATTAAATATATTTTACCCAGAAAACTCATAACTATAATGCTGCATCTCATTGAAAGTCTATTTCTACAAGCAGCTGAGGTCATTATATAGAAAATTCTCTACAAAAATATAATATGTATTGGCTACATTTAGAATAAACTATAATAGGAGCTGGTAGAGATTTTGAGCCTTAGGCCATAAAATTCAACAAATGCAATCAGTCTTCTGGTAACAGTAACATTAACTCTGTTTTGGAAAGCTGAGTAACTAGGCACACTGGTCAACTCTTAAAATTCCGTATATTTTTGATAGTTACCACATAATTGAATCGGAAATATTTCATTTATTCTTTACTCTGCATGGATGGTATGTCAAATCAGTGTGATTTAACTGTGCATAAATTCTGACGTTTTAGGGACAATGCGACATTATGGCATTTTTCAAGTTTGGTAGTAGCCCCTTTCAGGTTTGATTACAGACCTTCTCTGGATGGAGTAATGCCATAGTAGCAAATCAAGTGGTGGAAAAGATGAGGAGAGGGGACATCCTAGTCGGTTCACTGGAAATATTCCCCAAAAGGCACAGCTTAATTTCTACGTTGTTCTCTCAGGAGTACTTATCTCCTTTTCTTACAGTCAGCCACAAATGTAGAATGCTACAAGCTGATAGAGCAATTTGACTCGACTCCTTCTTCCACCATCATGGCATTTGAATGTGATGAACCTTCAAAGAATGACAGGGAACTACTGGACAGAGTGCAGCGGAGGCTACAAAGATAATCAAGAGACTGGAGCACCTCTCTGCTGAGAAAAGACCAAGGGACCTAGGGCTGTTTAGCCTGTAGAAGAGCAGACGGAGAGGGGACCTCATCGATGCAGAGCAGTATCTAACAGGTGAGTGGCAAAAGGATGGGGTAAGGCTCAGTGGTGCCTGGTGACAGGAGAAGGGGCAATGGGCACAAATCATAACACAGGAAGTTCCATCTCAACATGAGGAGGAACTTGTTTGCTGTGAGGGTGGCAGAGCCCTGGCAGAGGCTGCCCAGAGAGGTGGTGGAGTCTCCTTCTCTAGGGATATTCCAAACCCACCTGGAGATGTTCCTGTGCAACCTGCTCTGGGTGATCCTGTTCTGGCAGGGGGTTGGACTAGATCATCTCCAAAGGTCCCTTCCAAACGCTACAGTTCTGTGATCCTGTGATTTGGAGTCATGTCCATGTCTGGACAGGAAGATACACACCTGTTGAGATGGTTAGAACAGCACACTCATCCTGAGGAGCTCATAGGCAGAATTTCTTTCCTCCCAGTGCTGTACTGGTGGCTTTCATTCCCACATTTGGATAGTATGTGGATTTTGAATGAGGGAGCTGGTAGAAAAAAAAGAGTTGCAAAGACAGATAAAGAGCAGAGCTGTATAAAATACAAAATCCTACCTTTTCCATCTTTCTTGACAGAAAATCTGTGCAAAACAGCACAGCATGAGATAAAAAGAGAGTAGATAGTAGAAGAAAAATACCTCAGGACACAACAGAGAGAAGGATATTGTCAGGAATCTGTCTATTCCAGAATGACGACTCAGAGTTAAACCAAAGTGTGCATACATCACTGCAACGAGGCAAACATATTTGCACATTTTCAAACATATGAACAGAAAACTGGCAAACACTTAAGTGTTTAAAAATAATCAAATGGCTAACTAAGGAACAGAAGACAGAGAGAACAAAAGGAAAGTCTCTCCTTTGCCCCGGGGAGGCCCCATCTGGAGCACTGCATCCAGTTTTGCGCCTCATCAGCTCAAGAAGGATAGAGAATGGCTGGAGAGGGTACAACAAAGGGCTAGGAAGATGATGAGGGGACTAGAACACCTCTCTGATGAGTAAAAGTTGAGAGACTTCGGTATTTATAGTTTGGAGATGAGAAGGCTGAGGGAGGATCTGATCAATGCCTATAAATACTTCAAAGTGGGTGTCAGGAGGATGGGCCCAGGCTTTTTTCAGTGGTGCCCAGTGACAGGAGAAGGGACAATGGGCACAGACTGGAATATTTCCTATGAGGGTGGGAGAGCCCTGGCAGAGGCTGCCCAGAGAGGTGGTGGAGTCTCCTTCTCTGGAGACATTCCAAACCCACCTGGACAAGTTCCTGTGCAACGTGCTCTAGATAGGCCACTCCGACAAGGGTGTTGGACTAGATGATCTCCAGGGGTCCTTTCCAACCCCATATGATCCTATGATTCTATGATATAAGGTCACTGAAACACAAAGGGGTGAGTTAGATCAGAGCCTGGTTGAGTGCTGGCAGGAGAAAGGTATTTTTTGGCTGTATCCAGCAGCTAAAGAAAGGGCAGGCCCCAGCACTGTGTAAACTGGTTTTATCAGCAGCTCTTTGCAGCTGGTTGTACAAAGATGGGCCCAGCAGCAAGAATACACCTCTCCCCAGCCACCCCTCCCTGTGATGCAGTATACTCACTGCAGACATCCCTGTATCTCCGAATGTATTAGCTGGAAGAATAAGATTTGACTTTATGACTGAGATATTTACAGTCCTGTCAAAACCCTGACTTTATTTTGTACTGTTCGGAAGAAGTACATGTCCTTTGGGAGGGTAGAGGGGTCTGTATGAAAATGGTTAACTCAACAGAAAGATGCAGCAATGAAAAATGGGCAGTAAAGAAGGAATTATTCTGGTGAATCCTAGTTCTTTGTGGCAGAAACTGATAGCTGTCAGATTGATCAGTGATCATGACAATGGCCACAGGTCTCTGTAAAGGAGTCCCAGAGCTTGCATCACTCTCAGTATCTCAGTGACTTGACAGGTATGTGGTTTTTGATACATCCCCAAGTATGACTCTGGAGGTAGTTGAAGAACTTATTTGAAACATCAATCTTTAATGAACACTGGGAATTTTTCCAGCAGCCTAGAGAAAGAGAAGTTTTTATTTAAGCTTTCCAGGTTCCTGACATAACACATCAAAGTTGTCCTAATAAAAATATTTGTACCTTTTCAATACATTTTTAAATGTTTTAATTCACTTTTGTTTGTATATATAAAAAGAAAAACTAAAAACCTTTAAATTATTCTACTTGTGAAAGAAAATGCAAGACAGCACATATTAGACCTTTTTTCCTTTGACTGCATCATAATCCCCTTGATCACCTTTGCCATATCATTTTTCTCAACTCAAAAATGAAATGTCCATTATAGAATCATAAAATTGTCTAGGTTGGAAGGGAGCTTTCAAATCATCTAGTCCAATTAACTTGTACAGTTATGAAAAAAAACCTGTTGGAGCCCTGAGTCCGCCTGATCCACCTGAGTTAACCTGATCAGCCCCACCTGGGATGCCCACCCATGGCACCCAGTCCCTGAGCCCCTGGACCTAATTCTATCTTGCCCAGAACAGCTTAGGACTGTCACAGACCTTGCTGTTGGGACCCTGCTTTGCCCACCCTGCTCACACCCAACTCTGTGGGGCTCTGCCCTGGTCAGGGGTGACACTGCCCCTGCCTGCCCTACCGTCATCTCTGTCACAGTTTAAAGTAGAACAGAACTAACTTTCTGATCAGTAATTTTACATGTTAGCTAGGCCTCTTCTAATTCTCCAAAATTAATGGCATATTGTGGAGAAAACTGCTCATTACAGAGTGATAAAAGACCAATTTTTTGTGCTACGTGCCAAGGAATAGTGTGCAGAGAAGCCCTTGCTTATATTTATTGCTGTAACACCCAAGGTCAGCCAATTTTGTTATTTGCCCGTCAGAGGGTCAGAAACAGAAAAAATGTAAAAGGGTCCCACAACAGGGAGGAGAGAATAAGACAGGTGACCCAAACCTGAGGAACTGGGGTATCCATCCCATCTGCCCCATGCTCAGTATGAAAGCTGAGGGATCAAAGGGTCAATGTTCTTTCTTCAGCGGCTGACATCCAAAGAGGACCCTGTCTGTTCATTTGCCTTTGATCCTGATCTGTGTGTTCTTGACTCCAGAGATGGAACCCAGTTCCCATCCATTGCTGAATCTAGTTTGGGACTTTCCCCAATGCCTGCTGGTGATATCATCCTGGGAGCTTGATATGGTTTTGTATATATTTTATCTATTTCTTTATTTTTTTCTTTTTGATTTAATATGAAAATTCTTCATTAACGTAGTTTAGTTCATTCTAAACTTCTAAATCTCTGTATCTCTTCCTCTCCTTCTTCTGGGGGAGAGGGAGAAAGGCGATCTGTCAGTTTGATTTTGGAAAATTTGGCTGAAATCATGACAGATTTATTCACGCCTAGTGTGGGACTTGACTGTGGCATGACCTGAGCTCTGATAGATTGCTTGAATAGTTTGAATTCCAGCTTGTTCAGGGAGAAATGAAGTGGTTGAGGAAGTTGGGCTTGTTCAGCCTGGAAGAGAGTTTCCAGAGTGGAAAGAGTAACAGCAGCCCTTCAGCCTCTACAGGTGGTCATCTCTGGAGCATGCCCAATGAAGGGCAACGAAGATTGTGAGGGGTCTGGAGCACAAATCTTATGAGGAGCAGCTGAGGGAGCTGGTGGTGTTTAGCCTGGAGAAAAGGAGGCTGAGGGGAGACCTTCTCACTCTTTGCAGCTGTGCGAAAGGAGATTGTAGAGAGATGGGGGGTCAGTCTCTTCTCCCAAGGAACAGGCGATAGGACAAGAGGAAAGATCTTCAAGTTGTGCTAAGGGAGATTGGATATTAGGAAAAATTTTTACACTGAAAGGGTTATCAAGAATTGGATCAGGCTGCCCAGGGCAGTGGTGGAGTCACCCTCCCTGGAGCTATTTAAAAGATGTGCAGACATGGTGTTGAGGGACATGGGTTGGTGATGGTTTTTGTCAGTGTTAGGTTGATGGTTGAACTTGATGATCTTAAAGGTCCCTTCCAACTTAGACGATTCTATAAGTCTCTCAAGAAGACAGAGAGGCTCTTCACAGCAGTGCGTGGTGGAAGCTGAAAGACAACAGGCTCAAATTGAAATGACAGATATTCAGGTCAGATGCAAGGAAAACCTTGCCCTCCATGAGGACAGCCAAGCTGTGGAACAGGTTGCCCAGAAAGGTTGCACACTCTCCGTCCTTGGCATTTTTTGAGACTGCCCTGAGCAATCTGGTCTGACCTCAGAACTGACCATGCTGTGAGCAGGAGATTGGACTGGAGACCTCCTGGGGCTCTGTCCAGCCTGGATGCTGCTTTGGTCACACTTGACTTCTCATTTAATGAAGTAATAATATTATAACCAGCAATAATACAGTCCATAATATATTGTTACTAACAATATGCCTCATATAAATCAAGGAAATTAATGTAAGAATCAGGGAAACATTTCATTTTGGACAGAACCCACCAAGGTTGGTTTGAGCCTATTAGCCTAACACAGGGCCAGAGAGTAGGCAGAAAGCAGATCAAATGAAAAACCAAGGAAGTATACATCCAAAATCACAGGTGGAGAGAAAAAAGACTTTGTATCTTTTATCTTATGTTTAAGACCAAAAAAAACAAAACAAAAAAATTTTTTTTAAGTCTCAGGACATTACTTTTCAAGACAGATAAAATATTTCTTTGAATTTTCAAAAGTTATATCTTAGATTTAAAGTGAAGTGGCTGAAGTGTCATTTTAGATTTAAAATAAGAACTAGAGCAAATCATTTTGTTGCAGAAAAAGGGTGGTTTATACAAACTGAATAAACAGTTTGTATAGTTTAACATTTGAAATTTCTAAGAAATTGTTGCCTGACAGTTGTGCCAGGGACAGCAATCAAATAATTTTACCCTCCCTCTAAGTGTCTGATATATATTTAATGTATTTACAGATTTGGTGGGCTCTGAAAAGGGGTTTGGATACTAAAAATTATTTTTGTTCATATCCTGCCTTCAAAATTGGCAGCAGTTTGTTCATTCACAACTTCTAAAAGATTAAAAGTTTGTCTTTTCCTCGGTGCCCCCTAAAGCATTAATTTGCTGCTTTGGATGACTTTCTAAAGCTTATAATTGGACCATCCGCAGGAGCTAATCAGCTATCACGAAAATCCATGCAGATTGAAGATCAGGGAGACAAGTTCATGGCTCAAAAGCCTACATTTAAGAAATCCAGCTGCCCTTTTTTCTTAATAATAAAAACAGCAATTAAAATTATCTGAGCAGTTTAACTTTATCCTTTTTTAAAGGCTTGAGACTGCTTGAGGGTGAAAAAAAAAATTAAAAAAAAAATAAAAATAAGAAAAAATAACATAACTCCCCCCACTTTTTCCCTGAAGAAAACCCAAGTGAAGTCTTTGCAGCCATAGGAGGGCTATAGGCGGCGCTGCAGCCCCGCTGATGGGGATGGCAGCCCCTCCTGCAGCTGGAGAATTAACTGTTGTGCTGCACCTAACACCCTGTATCCATCAGCCCTTACTGCCTTTCTGTTTGTTATAATATACAGCCCCCCCGGTCCGCTTGATTTCTTGCACCGTAATGCCAGGAGCTTGAAGAAATGCGCTCTAAAAAGTCTTTATTTTTTCAAGAATCGGCTTTCCGGCTTATTCCAGCTTTCTTGTCCTCACATCGCCGATGCTTGCTCTAATTTAAGAGGTAGAATTAAATTCAAGACTTTTACTGGAGCTGCTGCCACGGGAGCTTGCATTAAATGGTGCAAGCTTTTCTAGAACCCCAGGACAAAGACTAAAATTGGCTTTGTCTGTTGATTTATTTAGATCTTGATTTGTTTTTAAAAGTATTTGCTGTATTTCATTGTGGAATGCTGAAGAGAGCACAAAATAATATCTTCTCGTATAGTGGCTGAGTCTATCATTTGTGTCTCTTTCTAACTTAAGACATTTTTAATGTAAAAAGAAAATACTCAGCACTACCTGAATTAGTATGATTGACAAAGAAGCTGATGCAGTATAACCTCTTTTTTAAAAAAAACCTTTTGTTGAATTTCTGCCTCATCAATAAGTGGTGCATGCACCAACTATTTGTGATCACAATCCTGAAAATAAATTGCTGTTCCAGATATTCTGTCCTTCCAAATAACCCAGTGGGTGTATACATTTGACAAATAGTGTTGCATATTTCCTGGTGACCAGGAAAGAAGTAGGAGATTACAAGGATAAAGAATTTCTAAGGATGCTATTTTTTCCTCAATACCAGCTGTCTTCATTTTCTTCTAAGTTTGCCTCGCAGCTATAGGATGCAACATTTGCAGTGGACTCACAATGCAGCATATTCCAGTCTGGATTTGACCTGATTTGGGTACTTTCATAGTTTGTTCAAACACACTATGTTGCAAGGACTGGATGGTAAACCCCCATGGCTCTCCAGCAGCTCTGGACAAAGTTCTTTATTCAGATCAGTAAAGTAAAAAGGGCTCAGAATGCATAAGATTACTGATATGTAACAATAAGAATTAAAATTAAAAATTAAATTTCTTCTGACCTCCCTTCCCTTTACTTATCATAGAACCATAGAACAGTTAGAGTTGGAAGGGACCTTAAAGATTATCCAGTGCCACCCTGTGCCCTGGGCAGGGACACCTCCCACCAGACCAAGCCCCCTCCAACCTGGCCTTGAACCCCTCCAGGGATGGGGCAGGCACAGCTTCTCAGGACAACCTGGGCCAGGCTCTCAGCAAAGAACTTCTTCCTGAGTTTTCACCTAAATCTCTCCTCTCCATTTAAAACTGTTACCCCTCATCCTATCACTCCACTCCTTGGTAAAGAGTCCCTCCCCAGCTTTCCTGGAGCCCCTTTAGGGACTGGAAGGGGCTCTAAAGTCTCCCTGGAGCCTTCTCTTCTCCAGGCTGAACAACCCGAGTTCTCTCAGCCTGTCTTCACAGGAGAGGTTCTCCAACCCTTGGAGCATTTTCATGATCCTGTCTTCTGCCGCCCTAACGTACTGCCAGTATGTCAGGTTTTGGATGGTCTGATTTAATTTTGCAGCCTCGCTGCCCAGAGAAGACTAATCTTCTGCGTGAAACAGTGTTCTCCACTGAGGTAGTGCCAAGAATACAGAGATGTATTATTTTACTGAAAGAGTCGTCAGGCACTGGAACAGCCTGCCCAGAGAGGTGGTGGAGTCACCGTCTGTGGAGGTATTTAACAAGGTATTTAACAAACATGTAAACATGGCTATTCAGGGCGTGCTCTAGTGCCCAAGGTCTGTGGTGGGGTGTGGGGTATAGTTGATGGGTGCTTTTTTTGTGTGTGCTTTTTCTGGGTTTTATGGGTTTGTTGGGGTTGGGGGGGGGGGGGGTGGTGGTGGTGGTGGTGGTTTTTTTAAGGTGTTTTTTTTGTTTGTTTGGTTTTGTTTTGTTTTTTTACTGTGGTTGGACTCAATGATCTCAAAGGTCCCTTCCAGCCACTAAGATTCTGTGATTCTGTATAACTCTGGTTCCACAGTTGTACCATCTCACCATGCACAAATCAAAACGGTTGATCTCAGAGCATCTGCTGACGTTCAGCTACACTTACAGCAGAGAGCATGAGTGCCTACTGGATGCTAGTAATAACAAGAAGAGTTGAATGCCATCTGTTGGTTCCCAACTACTTACAGTGCTCTAACTTTTTGATTGAACATCAGAACTGAAAAATGATGTTGATTTATTCCCTCAGCATTTTCTGTGTGCTAGCACCAGTAACATGTTAGGAGTTTAATGTACACCTTCAGAAACTGGGAGATATAACCACCATCCTTCATTTGCACTAGTCATGAAAGTTATGAGAATGAAGTTATAAGGAAAGGCCAAGGAACTTGGGTCTTTTCAGTCTGGAGAAGGTTCATGTGGGATCTGATCAACACCTGTAAATACTTCAAGGGTGGGTGTCAGGAGGATGAGGCCTGTCTTTTTTCAGTGGTGCCCAGATACAGGACAAGAGGGAACAGACACAAATTTGAACATGGGAAGTTCCATCTAAACATAAGGATCTTCACTTTGAGAGTGGCAGAGCCCTGGCAGAGGCTGCCCAGAGAGATGTTGGAGTCTCCTTCACTGGACACATTCAAAACCCACCTGGACATGTTCCTGTGCCACCTGCTTGGGTGACCCTGCTTTGGCAGGGGATTGGACTAGATAATCTCTAGAGATCCCTTCCAACTCCTATCTTTCTGTGATTCTGTGATTCTGAGAAATTATTCAGCTTCTTTGGCAAACTATTTACATGAAATAATTCTGGCTTCCACCTTCTGTGTTTAACTGGACTTTCACAGACAAATAACTTAATTCATTCATACAAAGCTTTGAATGTAGAAATGTATGCCTGGGAAAAACAAGTGCCCATGATAGGAAATATGATACACAGTTAGTAAGGTACCAGAACACAAGAAAAGGGCTCCGAGTTGTAAAAATAACAGAAATTAGAGCCAAAAAAGATCTTGAGTTGTTTATCCTTTTCCACCTGATAAATGTTTGTCTAAAATCTGAGAAAGGAAATTGGCTCTGGGTGCCAGCTTGAAAGATTTTTGGAGGAATGATCAAGGAAACTGTTATTTGCTTTCCTCAGCGGCTCAGAAGCCTGCTCATTCTTTGTAAGTAAATAGATTACATCAAAGGCACCTGACTCTATCACCACCTTCCTCCTAAAGGAATCAATACGCAGTGCCCTGAGCTTTGACCAAGGACTCCGGTCAAAGACAGTAAAATTACTCTGCAAAACTTCATCTCTACCGTGATTCCACTGCATGATGATTTTTTCTGCCAGGCAGGGGTGACCAGTCATCTTTACATCTCAGGAGAGATGTCACAGTTCCAGTTCATGGATAAATGAAAACTCCAGGGTAGTGATAATTCCTGACATTAACTAGATGCTGGCTGTGGATCAAGATCCTTCAGCTTGATCCATCTTGTGCCATTAACAACTTAGAACTGACTATACTTTCTAATGGAATATGCAGAGTTTTTGCCCGATGCAACTGCTTTTAGATTAGGTGACTTGTATTAATATAAAGGGTATGCCTCCCCTAGCAATTCCAACTGAAAGTGTGTGTGCCTCCTCATATGACAGTGATGAATGCTGGGAACATGGGAAGCTAGTATTCCTACACATGTTAAAAGCAGATAGGAAAAATTCTGTCATGATTTTAATAAAAAATAAGGGCTTAAATTCTGCCTTCTCTATTGAAAAAAATTTTAAAAGGAGGGGAAATGTTATTTTGTAAATAGTACCTTTTCTTGTTTCCACAAAACTGCTTTAAAAAATAATTATTAATTTGACAATGGTTTCCCATTTCTGTACTTATTTCTTTTTCTCTTTTACCGTATCAGCCACTTGAACAAGTAACATGCTCACTTGGTACAGCTGACCAGGCTTTTATTTGCTGTACTGCTTCTGTTCCTTGTAACTTCTTTCTCCTGACAGAGCTGTAGTTCGCTCCCATCCTTGGAAGTGTTCAAGGCCAGGTTGGAGGGGGCTTGGAGCAACCTGGTGTGGTGGGAGGTGTCCCTGCCCAGGGCAGGGGGTGGCACTGGGGGGGCTTTAAGGTTCCTTCCAACCCAAACCATTCTATGATTCTATGATTTGTGAAATACTGGTATTCCCCTTTAAACTCTCTGCTTCCTTTGAATATGAGAGTTCCACAAGGTTTCCTGATTGTCTTGCAGCTGTTAAACTCCTTCAGCTGCTGCTTTCACCAACTTGTGCTGTTAAATATAGTCTATAGTAGGTGGTGTTTCCTGAATTCCACAACTGCTTGTGTGATATAAGAGCTCAGCAGTATCTGTTGCCATCTGGAACACCACAAGCTGGTGATGAGCATCATTGCCGCCCGTGAAAAATTGTTTTGAAGATACGTTCTTCTGAACATATCTGAACATATTCTGAACATATTTAACGTTAAAGGACAGAAAAAAGCATCAGAATAGAATTTCAAATGGTGACATTGGACTGATTTACCCCAGTGGGAGATCAAATGCTCTGGTCTTTTCCTTTGTTTGTTTTTAACATGCATATATTCATTATTACCTAGAAACCAAGATAAACTTACCAAGCTTCAATGTCTAATAAAACTTTCAACTTCCATTACAGTCAGGAAGAGATGTGGTTCTAAGCAAGAATAGATCATGGTATAAGCTGCACAGAAATACCAATTTAATTTTTTTTTTCCTAATCTGTAAAGTATTACGTCCGCGAAAAGCAGTATTATGTTTTCAAACATAAATATAACAAAACGGCAAGCAAAGCCTAGGTAAAATAATACTGGCCTTAGCCTGCTATATTTTATGTCAGTTGAAAAAAAAGATTTCAGAATCCAATGAGTGATGCTGAGGGAAAAATGGTGGGAGAACATTTTGTAACATATAAGGCTATTAATTATTAATATGATTTAAATAATGGTGACTCGTGTTCTGTCATTGTCAAATATTAGCTTGAGGGGAGCTATTGTTTCACCTTTATTGTGGGATGCCTTTCTTTTTCTTTGATTTCACAGCACATCTTGCTCCTTTCCTGTCTTATTTCATGTTTATATGTGAAGGGAAATCACTGTAGAGGATCCAAAGCTAATTATATCTTCATTAATATCAGAAAAACTATCTTAATAATAAGCAGAACAACCAGGGATTTAATAAGAGAAAGATAAAAAGATAATTAAATATGTATATTTTAAGAAAAATTGCATGCCCAGAGGAAAAATCAATAATTATATATACTTTAATCTTTATGCTTTTATGCAAATTAGGGGGGAATCTTAAGCAATATAAATTAACAAGAAAGACCAGGTGTTGAGCATTAAACAGCTAATTCCTAAGGAACTGTGCTGATTCATACTACAAATATAGCTAAAAATTATTTGCACAGATGTATACAACTTAATTTGGCAAATAGGCAGGGCATTTGCCTTGATCTGTCTGTTGCCACTGGCACGGACAGATTTTCTTATGAAGAGGGATGAAGTTATGTTTATTGATGATTCTGTAAATGCAGTGAGTAGTCTGCAAGGTCATAATAAATGGTCCATATTTATTCCGTGGGTGCTGGTCTTCAAGAAGTTTAAAAGTTGTAATTGATGCCTGTCACTGTTTCAGAAAGTTTTACTGATCCAGCCTGTTTAATTTCTGCATATCCTGGACAGAAATCCATACTTGACACACTGTGTTAAGGCATATTCTTTGCAAAGACAACAGCTTTGATTTTGAAGACTGAAAATGAAGGACAACCATCATGTCCCGAATTCCTTTGATTCACTGTTTAATTATCGCCACAAGTTGGAACAAATCGCCAAGGAAATTAACCCATGTTATGCACAAAGTCCATTGTGTATGTGATGAAAGGCATTAGTCCCCGAGGAAAGAATGTGATTTAAGGAGTAAAAAATGGAAGATGCAATCTGTTTTATATAAAATTCTTGTCCATTGGAACTAGCTGATCCATGACATACTGTTATTATTTGAGGGGACAAAATATTATCAATGGGTTGATTGTGGACTTTTTAAGTAACAGCTTTCTCTAAGTGTTTTTAAGTAAGATTAATGATTATATTATTTGTCTTTGCTGAACCTTATTATTTTATTTTATATAAACAATGCATATATTGTATTATTTTATATATATTGTTTATACAGCATATATGCTTTAAGGAGAAGAAGGAAATAGAGAGAGAAAGAGGGATACACCATATATTGAAGGACAACAGGGAATTCAAAGCAATGAACTTTGGTGTTATGGTATTTCTGAATCTCTACTGCAGTTATCTGAATGGTACATATATCCTTTTTACCTATAAATAACATATTTTGCAAATGAAGGAAGGGATTCGATTGTAGAGTGTGTGGAAGACAACTTCCTAACACAGCTGGTGAGCGAGCCAACCAGGGTAAGTGCCCTACTGGTCTTGCTGCTTGTCAACAGAGAAGGTTTTGTGGGGAATGTAAAGGTTCAAGGTCGTCTTGAGCAGAGTGACCACAAGGTCATAGTGTTTTCAATTCTTGCAGAAGCACAACAAGGAGCCAGCAGAACTGCCACCTTGAACTTCCGAAAGGCAGACTTTGGCCTGCTTAGGAATATGGTTGAGAGTGTCCAATGGGAGACATTGCTCTAAATGTATAGTTATTATGTTATCTCACACAACATATTCTGGAAAAAAATCCTTAAAATATGAACTTCATTGTTTAAGTTGCTTAAATATAACCAAGTATATGTTAGCATTAATTCCGTGACTGGGACTGTCATTGGATTTTTCATTTATTTATTGACTTTTAATAAGTTGCTCCAGAGTTCCCTCATAATTTTATAGCTGTTCTGTCTTAGTTAGGTATAAATGGATCAGAACATCCAAGGGTACCTTCACAAAATAGTATAAATTTGCAATACAAAGATTACGTGGTGACAAAACCACTACATAGAAAAAGAAATGATAGTTGAGGAGGAATTGTGTCTTTAAGTTGGAGAATGAATTTAAAACTTTGTACCTGGATTTCATGAGGAGTTGATACTATATTCACTGGCAACTAGAAACTCCAAGCAAAAACCCACAGGTGATGAATATTTCACTCTACAAGTTAATTTCATCTTGTAAATACCTAGAAACTTTTCAAAGTGTCTATTTTTTAATTATTTCTTAGTAGGAATAAATACAGTAAAACTAGTTGTACCAACACTGTCAAAAGTCTAATTAATATTTTAAAAGGAATTGTTGACTCATTTAAATACACTATTGATAGTATTTTAAATAGAATCTTTCAGAAATGCCAATCTAATTCCTTTCTTGCTGGCCATTAGTTAAAGACATGGTTTTGTTGTTTCTGAAACACTATAAAGTTATAGAAGAGATCCCATACAGTGCCTAATGAACAATACAAAATGTCTAAAAATAAGAAAAAGCTTTTTCATACTTTGTCAGCTGGAGTTTATGAATTATTGAAAGATTAAAAAAACAATTAATTTATTGTGGATAAAAGGATGCTGCACAGCAGCTGGGTCATGATAATATCGATTTGCCAGTGCATAATGGTAAGTGCAAGCAATTCAAGTTTCTTCTAATCTTTCACTGTAAGCTGATATTACTCAAATTACTTTGTTTTTCATGGTAGACTGATGCTACATATATTAAAATTTACCATTTATAAACTGGTATGTGATAAATTGTTCTTGTAGCTAAGCCATGAACTCTGTACAAGGCCAGGTTGGATGGGACTTTGAGGAACCTTGTCTCCTAGGAGATGTCCCTGATCAGGGCAGGGGTTTGGAATTGGATGATATTCCAACCCGAGCCATTCTATGATTCTAATCATTCCATGATTCATTTGGATTGATGGGGCCTTCTTCAGAGAGCTGAAAGAAGCTTCACGGGGGATTTCAACCACCCCAATACCTGCTGGATTGACAACACAGCAGGGAACAAATAATCCATGATGTTTCAGGAATGCAGAACAACTGCATTCAATTAAGTTGTTTCAGAACAACTTAGTACAGGTGACCAAGGAGCAAGTGAAGTGCTCTGCTGTTCCTCATACAAACAAGGAAGATTTGAGTGGGATGTGGATGTCTGGGGCAGCCTTGTCTGTAGTGACAATGAGGTGATCGTGACAACAGAGTGTAAGTGGAGGTGTCTTTTAGAGCAAAGTGCCCAAATGGAAACTGAGGCCTAGAAGAGTCAAGGTTAGTCCTTAGTAGAAGAGCTAAATAAGAAAATATCCTAACTGCAAAAGAAAACCAGAATACTTGAAGTTGAAAGAGACTTCTTGAGATTGTCTTGTCCATCTCCCTTGCTCAAGCAGGGTCACTGACAGCAGGTTACTGAGGGTTGTGACCAGATGGCTTTAGAACACTTCCAGGGTATTTTTAATAGCATCCAGTACATCAACCACTTCTGGTTTGTATCACCAGCAAACTCCTCCACTGAGGGTAAGTCTTCCTTGCTGTAGATGTTACCTCTGGTTTCAGGGGCCTGAAGACCAGTCTCACTGATAAAGACTGCTTATCTCTTTTTCACAGGAATTCTACAACAGAAGACAACAAGCTGAATAAAATTTAATTGCATGGACAAAAGGCACTCCATCCCAATAAGCTGCCTGTAAAAATCTAAATCTGGAGAAAAATTACACATCAGCCATTCTTCATGTGTGACATTGACAGCCTTTGGAGTTTCAAGCAGATAAGTGGGGTTGTATGGAAAAAGAAGTCCACCTAAACCACCAAGGAGAAAAACTTACTTAGTGCTTGAATAGTTTTCCATCCCTTAAGGGATGCCTTAAGGGCTGAAAAGGGATCCCTTCAACCCCTAAGGTTGCAAAACATAAGCCTATGTTTCTCAAAATATTGTCATGTGGACATAAAAAACTTCTGTTAATAAATCCCATGTAAATGTGTAATAGAATCTTAGATCTGAGGAAGTTAGTTACATTTTGAAATATATTCTTCCACGAGTGAATTCAGACTCTCCTCTGGCAGCCTGGTTCTCTTTATGACTTTAAGAGTTCAAGACTTTGAGTTAAGAGATTTGTTTAATGTCAGAGTAGACAGTAGTGTCTGTAGTAACAGAGTGTAGAGGTCTGGAAAAAATGGTTTTAAGTGTTATTAAATGGTATACATCAGCTAATTGCATTCAACTTGTATAGTTTTGGAAATCTTTTTTTATTTCCCCAGGAATGAAAGAGAAAACACCTGAAGTATAGCAAGGATGCAGTAAAGATCAGGAAGTCACTGGTAAAAATCATGTTACCTTTCATACCAGTTGTGATTGCTAGTTTCCCACTACATTAATTAATTCTGCTTATTTTTTATTTTTTCTTATATGTTGTTGTTCTGTATATTCTCTGATGGTACTGTTTTCATAGGTGGTCAGACTGAACATTGAAACTGGACTTGTGTCATCTCAGCTAGTACTTATACTAGAGGAAAATGTCATTGACCTGTAGTTCATATCTTTTCTGGTCGTAAGAACACAGAATACCATAATGTTTGATACCACCTATTTTTATTCTCGAGGCAGCTTGGACCTGTGCAAAAGCCATTTGGAAAAGTACAAAAAGTAATATGGGTCAGCAGCTGCCTCAGATAAACAGAAAGATTGCTGGAATCAAGAGCAAACAGTGCCATACTGCAGCAGTCCTCTTTCCAAGCTTCTGCAGCCCAGTGATTTTTGAGGTTATTTGGTATTTATAGGCATTGTTTCTTACAGTATGATTTGATACACATGACACACTATTGCGGCTTTATTGAAACCTGATATGTGTTTTGTTTGTTTGGAATTTTAATATTACATTGGGATTTTGTTCTCATGAGAAACAGAATGCAGGGACAGGGAAACTGCAAATAGTAATTACATTTTTGGCACAAGAAATCAGATCTGCTTGGGGGTTTTTTGTGGGATAACGAAAGATCACCTTAACTTGCTAGACTATCGCAATTCTCATTCCCTATGAATAGGTAGCATCACAGCTGAATCCTTCAGTTATCACAACTTCAGGCAATTTTGAATTTATTCCTGTCCTTGGGGAAGAATTTTTTGAACATACTTCACGTGAAGTCCTACTGCACGTGCTCCAGCTTAGCCCTCAAATGGACTTTCCATAGGTCACAGCATTATCCTCTGGGATATAACTCGATTGAGTTGTAGACCTGTGTTTCAGATTGAGTTATATCCCTTTCATATAGCCATGATAAGGGGGAAATCCTTTTTGCATTCCCAAAGTCTGGATTTCACTAAAACCATCATAACTGAGCAATCCCGTGACTTGTGCCTGAGTCATTAGAAAGAATTATGGTGCTGTGAGGCAGGATTTGTATTATTCTTACAAAGCTAAAGAAAAAAGATTGAAATAAAGAAAAAAAAATCTAGTTCCATCTGACACAGGACATAAGTATAATAATATCAAGATGTTAAACGTTGGAGATATTTGAGAAGAGCAGTGATTTAGGGCAGACTTTGGTGCACATCTGCTCTGTGCTGCCATTGTAGATATGAATATGCAAAATGCCTGTACAAATAAACAAGTCATTTGGGTCCCATTCCCACATGGGATGCAATTTGTAACAATCTTGACTCATCTTTGCCATGTTTATCGTGATCTTGTTTATTTATACAGTAAACTTTTGGTAGCAAGAAACGTGTGTGGCAGTAGGATTTTAGCCTCACCTGGGCCTAAAGGTACCATCTGTGATAGAAGCAACCAATAACACACTCCATTCAGAACCAGTGACTACAGGGAGATGAAAAATGAGCACATTTTGCCATGGAAATCATCCCTGACATATTGTATGTCTAATGTGCATACCACTTTCTACATTTTTGAAAAATACGTGTTTCTTTTCAAATAGACCTTATTTTCAGCAGACTAAAAGAATGGAAATGAGTAAATGAATATTAATTTACTTGGAGCTTAGGGAGCATTTTACTTCTATGTTTATTTTTTTTTGCCTAGCTTTGGTCTATTGTGTTCCCCAAAGCACAGTGGAAATTATTTCAAAGGCTCAGCGAGAGACAATAAAATCAACTTCTGGGCTGGTGATAGCACTGTAACTTCCACTGAAGAGTTCAATAGAAGGTGCAGGTGCTCAGCACCACTTTGGATTAGTCACCGAGAACACGCATAGTAAATCTTACTTTCAGGTGAAGTGGCCAAGTAATAAATCCCTTCATAAAAAATATGAAAGAAGCTTAACGATGGCGGAGTGAATGCTGCTGCTGTTATAAAACTTTATGCTTCTCCACAGACTGGTATGTAAACTTAAGGTAAATAGTGTCCTTATATTTGCCAAATTACGTGATTTTGTGATGGCAGATCCATACTTAGTTATTAATCGCTCATATCCCTTTGGATTGCTACGAGCTAAAACCACCTCTCTAGAGGTGGATTACATGATTAATCCTTTTTACCTGTGATTTAACTTGTTTCCTTTGCACTTAATAAAATACCCTCACCAATAACAATGCCATGTTAAAACATATAATGATTCTTCTACTTTTCCAGTGAATTACTCTAACTAGCCTATTATGTTAATACAGGAGTTATTAAGTCACTCATTAATTCTGTCTGAAAGTATGACACCCAAGGAAGCAATTTGTGTTTGGAATAATTGCCATCATTTTAAAAGCCATTTTTATGAAGTAAATTATTTTTTAACACATTCACTTCCTTATTATCAATCTCGGAACTGATACCATCTTCTACCTGCTCGGCCATTTCATCTCCTAGGTTTGAGATTAAATCATGCTGAGACTTCCCCTAACTCCTTTCCTTGATCTATGCCTTGCTCTGTGATATTAAATCAGCCTGTAAGCCAATATACCATTTGCATGTCCTTGCCGTCCGGGCAGCATCGTGATCTTAATGTTATAAAACCATAAAATCATTCAGCAGCGATTACAGAGCTGCAGAGATGCCATTAGGGAACTGGGACTGATCAATAAAGGCTTTCTATCTGGAGTTCCCTGATGAGAGACATATCTTGGTTCTTGACCTTGCACTTTACACTTCGTTCTGTGATATATTATATGTCGAGATATAGCAGATGGTGAGGGATGCAGTGGGAGGTGACTACATTACATCCTCTTCTTCACTGCCTTTGACTTTAATGGCAGCATTTACATTACTCTGCCTTTGCCTCATCAACTTGAGAATTGGAACGTTGTGATTGGTTCTCCATCACCTCTGACCATCATTTCTTGTGCTAAATTCACTTCCCTTTCTATCTTTTTCTGCTTTCCTTTCACACAGCGTTTCCCCACTGCATTTTCTTTCTTCTGTAGATATTACAGCTACTTCTCCCTCAAGGGGATTTTTTTTGAGGTGATATTTGGTTCTTTAGGTGCATCAGTTTGATGGTTCTTCATTTCTTCATTTGATGCATCAGTTTGATGGTTCTTCATTTCTTTCACTGAGAAGATGTTCTCGGTGGTGGTGAAGGGGCAAGTCAAGAGAAGCAATAGTAAAAAGTAAAACAAAATAAAAATAAAAACAAAGAAAAAAAGTCTATAATGCGGTTTTGTCACCTGCGGTCAAGAAAAGGAACTGCAGACCAATTTTTCATAGTCTTAACTACAAGTTAAATGAAGGATACAGAGCAAACAACAGATATTATTTTCAGAAGCATATGGATTGAGGACAGGTACCCCTTTTATTTAGAGTTTAGAATAGATGATACTGCAGCTGTTAATGAGACTGAGATGATGCTATTTTAGTTAAAGCTCCCGACTAGCGTAAATTGCATTAGGTGCAAATTACTGTTTTCACAGATGACATTATTGTTACACTGCTGTTTTCTAAAAATGAAGTCTATCTTTCTCTTCCCATTCATCGTAACTGGGTAAGTCACCAAATGAAATTCATTAAACCGGCTGCAGGGCGAGGGTTTTCAAAACAAAGTCCTAGGATTTGGCTACACCACCTCCAGTAACATCATTTCAACTGCATGGCTAAATCCCCAATTATCACTTAGAAAATGTACTAGCTGGTGTCAGACTTATTAGCATGATTATACATGAGGTGCTGAAGAGGGAAGATAATCACACCGTTGCATAATTGTTTTTCTCTAATATGGATAGCTCTGGGTTTCAAGTCAGACGTTGAGCAAATGCCTGATGTATCCCCATTTGAAAGGGGAGTAAAGCTTCAGTAAGTTGATACTCATACCACTGCTTCACAGTTTTTAGAAGAATTAAAAATACAGTTCTGACAGTGCTGGTAAACACAGATAGGCTTCAATATCTGGAAAGGAAAAGTAAAAAAAAAAAATAAAAGGGCATAACAGAATTTTGACAACCAAGTTTAGAAAATCCTTTAAATGCCCTCAACAAGAAAGAAGTGGGGGGGAGAGTAATACCACAAGATGATGAAATCTGTAGCAGGAGGGGAGAACTGATCAGTAACAAAACTTATCCCTATTTATTTAAGGATTATGAATTTGCTTAAATGGAAAAGACCTTAAAGACCAAGTTCCAGCCCCCCTGCCCTGGGCAGGGACACCTCCCACCAGACCAGGTTGCTCAAAGCCTCCTCCAACCTTGTCTTGAACCCCTCCAGGGATGGAGCAGCCACAGCTTCTCTGGACAAACTGTTTAATTATCTCCCCACCTTCACAGGAAAGAATTTCTTCCTAATATCTAATCTAAATCTCTTTCAATTTAAAACCATTACCCATCATCCTGTCACTACACTCCCTGATAAAAAGTCCCTCCCCAACTCTCCTATAGGCCCCCTTTAGGTACTGGAAGGCTGTTATAAGGTCTCCCCAGAGCCTTCTCTTCTCCAGACTTAACTCCCTCAGCTCTCTCAGCCTGTCTTCATAGGAGAGATGCTCCAACTATTGGAGCATCCTTGTGGCCTCAGCTCCATGTTCCAACAGCTCCATGTCCTTCTAATGTTGAGAACTCTAAAGCTGGACACAGTGCTCCAGGTGGGCTCTCACAAGAGCAGCATAGAGGGGTAGAATCACCTCCCTCACCCTGCTGGCCACGCTGCTTTTGATGCAGCCCAGGATGCAGGGAGCTTTCTGAGCTGGCAGTTCATGCTGCCAACTCACGTTAAGCTTCTCATCCACAATAATTCCCAAGTCCTTCTCCTCGGGGCTGCTCTCAATCCATTCTCCTCCCAACCTGTATTTGTGCCTATAGCTGGGAAAACATGCACAAGTCCATAAAAATCTGAACTGAATACCTGAAAAATCAATTGCAGAAGTCTGCGAATAAATATCTGAGAACTTCATCTTTAAAGAAGAAGCCTCATACATCCCATCAGAAATAGGTCCAATTCCTAAACTGACACAGAAAAACAGAGCAGAAAAGGTAACATCCTGACCCCCGAAGTCATCTTGACTGTGATGCAACCAATATTTCCTAGTGATTATATGAAAATGGCACTATGCAAAGCAAGTAATATGTGTACATTGAAGCAGATATGCAATTTACTGACAAAACTTGTTACAAGCAATCAAGGGCTAATCACAGGTAACAAATATCTGTAAGAAAAGGAAGAGCAAGTGAATAAAAATTATTCATTACCCAGCCAATGACTTAAATTCATAATGAAGGCTCTCTGGAACAAGGTCTGACACGAGGAATGAAAAAGGAAAAAAAAAAAAAAAGCCACCTTTCTCAGTTCTCACTTCTGAAATTTAAACATAAAAGTAAACTTCTTGTTAAAAAACAGTATAGTTTTTTTCCCTCCACAAAAAATTGACACATTTCTCACTTCAAAAGTATGTTTCCATTATAAAACAGATTCTGGAAAACAAGAATTTACATTCATTAAATATAAATGTTCCACAAATTTCACTGGGACTATCCATAAAATGTGCCGCTTCAAAAAAGTTTAGATTGACAAAGAAAATCTTTTAAGTATGTTTAATTATGGGTCTGATTCTCTTCTTGACCTTTTTCCCAGTAGCGTTTTTAATTGTCTAGGCATTCAAGATCTGTCTTTGAATATAAAAAATAGGTTTTATATGATTATTTAAAAGATGAGAGCACTACGTGGGTAACGATGTATTTCCACCTCAAGTGTTGGTACCTCACAGGAGACAATAATTTCTTGAACACACTTGTTTGTTTGTCTGCTTTATATTTGACCATACCTAATTAACCCTTGAAGAACATACGATCCCCAGAGCTTCTTTTGAGATGCCCTTTCAACCTGTGAAGTCTAGCGAGCCTAGGAACATTCATGACATTTACTAACAAGCAAAATCAGAACTGCAACAGGGGTGTATGTGATTCCAGACACTTCACCTTGAAGCAGCACATCACCTTGGAATGAAAGTTGCCTTTTAAATGAACTTAAGCAGCACTTGATCTTGTTTTGACAGCCTGTCTTTGATGGCGTGCATGTATATATATCCTTCAGGAAGTTAATGTAGGGTACTTTCAGGTAAGCAGTGAATTTAATATATTGGAATTATCCTTCCTTAAGGATCTTGCTTGCAAAATTAATCTCCAGTTGCTTATAAAAAGCTTTTGCTTTAGGCACAAAAATCACGTGGCCTAGCAGCCAACTCAAATTTAAAAAAAAAAATAATTACGGGAAGAAAATGTAGCACTTCTGATTGCAGGGAGAGCACAAGAAGATTTCTCATCAATTTCATTAGAAATAAGCCTAGGTGTTTTGTGATCTCAAAGGGAATATATCCCAAACTCAAAATGGGAGTTATTATTTTTATCTACATTTGAAGACCAGGCCATTTAGACTGAAGTGACTCTGCTTATGACCTTACACATATTGTTTTGAGTCTGCTTGAACAAACTATGCAAAAGGTCTTTATACTGCATATTCTCTTTGAATGGAAATACACCAAAGAACTAAATTTACCCTGATTCATATCACAGAAAAATAAATAATCACAGATCTAACAAGACTCCTGGTGCTGTTAAAAGATTTTCAAGAGTATATGGATGTCTTATAATAGGCAAGCTCTTACTAGTATTTATTCTCCTTTAGCACAAGTCTTAATATTAATTTGGTGTTTTGTTTTTTTTTTTTAAAAAAAAAAGCAGTCAAAACAGAAATTTTTGCCAGTACTTGTCAATCAACATTCTGTTTTAAGATGATCAGTTCAGCACATAATGCCTTATTGTACACTGCTCAAGCTTTTCAAACTAATCATTACGGACATTTGGGAAGAGAAAAAAAAATCTCATCTAATTAACTTTCAAAATAGTGAGCCTTTAAGGGACTGGCATGTATTTAAAATGCTTTTGCTTATGAAATGCAATCCAGGGCCAAAACTGAGGTGTAATAAATTGTTAACTGTGCAAAGCAGGCTTGTTTTCCCTTTCACTGCTTTAAACTGTTAAAGCGGGATCAATCTCTGCCCTGTTTTGCTAGTAATTTATTTTTAATAATACAAGAAATGCTCCCTTAAGTCTCTGATGCAGATTTTCTGAAGTCAGGGAAGAAAGTTAATTTGAACACATCTGCACCATCAAACATAATTGCTTCATCACACACTCGCATGCTGATTCGAGTACATCATTCTGTCATTCCATTTATGGGAAATAGATTGTAGCGTCCTGTGCTACAGCCAGTGATAGGAATGGACATTCGCAGCACAGGAAAATTCAGGAAGATTTCCAAGTAATTACAAAGATCGATAGAGAGTTAATAAACTTCTTTTTTTTTTTTTTTTGTCAACGAAACAAAAATGTTTCAAATAAATGAAATAAAAATATGATTGAAATCATTCAAGTTAAAGTTGAATCAAGAAATATCAACTGCTGTATGTATGCATCTATAGGTAAAGCTTCTTTGTGTTTCTGTATGTTTTGGGATAATATTTATGCTGTAGGTCAGACTGGGCCTGGCTTGAGAGAAACGTAGATACCAGAAAACACTTTTTCCCCCTTGCAATTCCTTATTATTCCTCGCTTCCCTGAATATAGATGCTGATTTTCCGACCCTGAAGGGACAGGCTTATTATCTTCTCCTGTACACACCTGACAAGTACTATGGAGTACAACTGAAAAAGATGCAGCAGAGAATTTGTCATGATCCAACTTCTACATAGCACAGTCCTTGCTAGGGAATCTTTTCATATACATTCCCAGAGGAATTAATTAAGGCCCCAACATAAATACAGCTTTTTCTTGTCCTTTACTATGTCCTTCATAATGCTTTCAGATATATAATTTTTACATCCTACACTCCATTTTCCTTGCATTTTCTAAGTACAGCATAGTGATGCTCTTTAGTTCCACATAACGAACTAACCTTTAATAACAGAAGATTATTGCTTCTATTGGTCATAATAGCAACAAAGTGCATTTGGATGCTGAACTGCCATGGGTTTGCACCATCCCTTCAAGGTGCCAGAGGTTCTTCTTGGCGCTGCTGCAAGTGGCACCACGATTCCCAGCTGTTTAAACAAATGTGACATGGGCTGCTCTTCATGGTTGGAACTCTCTAAAGCACTGGAATGGAAAGAGCTGGTTCAGTGAGCACGAGTTACCTGTGTCTGTGAGGGCTGCTGGGAACCTCTGCTGGGCTTGGTAAGTCATAAAAAATATGAGGGTGAAGCTGCCCAAGGTGTCAGTCCATCTGGAGAGGTCCATGCTTGCTAAGCAGACACAGAGGAGTTTGACTCTCACGTCGGGTGTTGCTTTGTAGAAAGAAACAAGTCACATTTTTAAAAGCAGAGACTTCGAGCTGGGGCTACCTATTTGAACAACAGACGTTTTTATGACTCATGCAGCCAGTTGGGGTTTACTGATATTTTCCAGGGTTATAGGTAACTACAGATCACTGAGCCATCTGTGCTCAGCACACATTAATGGGATCAACCGGTTCAATGAACCTGTGCACTGTATTTAAAAAGCCTCCAGCCAGTTCCCTAACTCAAGGCACGAAGAAAGAAACACAGAAAGGCAACACTGAATTATTTCCTACTCTCAGTTTCACTCCAGTAGCTGAACCTCCCATTTTGCTGGTTAGCATGAATAGCAGACTAAGTTTCTACAAGCTAAGCTATGAGGCTAGGTAGAGAGGGAAAAAAAAAAACCCAACCAAACAAACAAACAAAAAAAAAAACCCCACAAATGTTTTCCCAGGAAAATAAATCAGAATAGCAAATGGAAAAAGATTACATCATAAAATATCAATATCCAGCAGTTCAGTGAGTTTAAATAGAACAACTAAGCTCATGTTCTTTAGCACTTGTTATGCAAAAAATTAACTTCTAGAGAAACAGAATTATGAAAAAACTCTTAGAACACAGGGCTACAAGGATGATGAGGGGCCTGGAGCATCTCTCTGATGAGAGACTTGGGTCTTTTTAGTCTGGAGAAGACAAGACTGAGTGATATAAGCATCAATGCTTATAAATACTCAAAGGGTAGGTGTCAGGAGGATGGGGCCAGTATTTTTTCAGAGGTGCCCAGCAACAGGACAAGAGGAAATGGGCACAAACTTGAATATAAGGAATTCCACCTAACCACGAGGAGGAACTTCTTTACTTTGAGGGTGGCAGAGAACTGGACTAGGCTGCCCAGAGAGGTGATGGAGTCTCCTTCTCTGGAGACATTCCAAACCCTGGACACATTCCTGTGCAACCTGTGCTAGGTGGACCTGCTTTGGCAGGTAGGTTGGAAGAGACGATCTCCAGAGATCCCTTCCAACCCCATGTCATTCTGTGATTCTGTGTTTCTGTGACACACATCTGTTATATGGTTAGAAAACCCATACTGAAGAACTTTTCAACCATTTAGACTTTTCCTAAATATCACAGTTGCGAGTCTTGTAGTAGTAACATCCATTGCAGCCTATAAAAGACCCCAGAGGACTGAGGTGTGGGGGTTCTCTAGAAGTGGGAAAAAAACCAATAACCTAGATTCCAAAGCATGAAGATAAACTCCTAAACTAGATTCAGCTGCCATAAAAAGACACAGGTCCAGAAAAGAAACTTCATATCAGACATTCAGTGTAGGACCCTTGTTATCCATTTGGAGGAATTAAACTCTCTAAGAACAAACAGCAAGATGGAGATGATAGAATATGGGTATTTTTTAAAAACAGTTCTTTTACATAATTTTGTGTTCTGATGTAATCAAAAATTATATAATTCTTGATACCGATTTTGTATCATCAAAATAATTGCTTTTACCTTTCATTAACTTACTGCTGTCTTTTGATGTTGTAATATATACATCCACACATATAAGTGTGTGTTTTATATAAACAGTGGAATTTTCACAGCCAGTTTCTGACTGCTGTGTTCTGGCTTTGTAACAATTACTGTTGAGAAACACATCCTTGGAAACCAAGTACTTATTATCCACCCATTGAAAACTCAAAATAACTGAGAAAAGCTATGAAATGTTAAAGAAAAGCAGATTCCTTTCATCCAGATTTGTTCCTTTGAATTACCAGATGAACTCTGTGAACTAAACACGGAGGGCTGAAGAAGGTGGGTTACACAGCAATATCTGGTATTAATGGTTGAGTTCAGGCCTGAGCAAGAAGGCACTGTGTGGATAATGCCAGCTTTTTTAAAAATTCCTTTTCCTGCTACTGACCTGTCCTTGTGCACCCCAGACACGGAGTTACACTATCCTACACACACACACCATTGTAACCCTCTAATTTACACTTTAAATAGCTTCTCCACAGAATTGCAGTCAAAGAGTTCATGCTACACTGCATATATTCTTTGTGTCACAACCATTCAATTAGGGGTTTTATTCACTTTTTTTTTCCTGATGCCACCCTGAACGCTTTTTTTTTTGTTTGTCTGATTTTTCATTTGAAATTAGGCCCTTACAGAAACGCAAAGGAAAAAATGAAATGAAAATGAACAATATAGTGGGAGGAAAAAATACTCTGACAGCAATTCTTCAGATATTCTGCACTTGAATATCACGTCGTAGCACTCAGATTTAATTCGCTGTAACTAAATTTGTGTTCTCCTGGTGTACACTGGAAGAAAAATCAAGACCTTGGAGACAATCTAAAGTGTATCAATCAATATTTGCAACTTTAAAAGTCCTCAAATGGATTCTGTGAACTTAATTTTCTTCTATAAAGCTTCTGTTGGCACGATTTGCAGCATAGCTTTCTAACTACTGATACATTATGTTGCTGGCATGGATCCGTAATTTTTCATTAGCTAGTGATTTAATATTCCCAGTTTTCTTTACACCAAAATAGAAGGGATGCTCTCCAGTTATTGCACTAGAAAATGCTCTTGGGTATACTGTACCTAAAGGGAACGATTTCATTATACAGCAGCACAGTATAAAACTGCAGTTACTCCAAGCTGACAATAATATTTTGAGATATTAAAGTTTGCTGTTTTGACGATGAGCAGAGTTTTATTTTTAACAGATAGAATGACACGAACTGTTTCATAATAGTATGCAAGATACTCAATTCACATTCCACATTTGTATTGATTTTACAGTGACTCTTCAAAGGAGATCAAACATAATAAAAGGAAGATGTTAAACAATATTAAAGTTCATACACATTCTGGATATTTGCCAAGTGTAACTCCAAAATGCTAATATTTTTAGTAGAAAATTGTCTTTTTTTCATCTAATATAATGATCTCCTAGGAAATAGAGCAGGTGTGTACTTGGTTCATCGTGTGTTTTACTGGAGAGGAATGAAAGGCACCAAAAACTTTATGGAAAGCAGGGGAAAAAAACCCAAATACAGCAGGTTGGACGAATCGGAATAGCTGGAAGTGACTGTATGTGTACGTAAATATATATATCTATACATTTATGTATACGAGGTAACTAGAGATGGCTGTGACGGGAGTATTTTGGAGACAAATAACTTCTGAACTTTCAAGCTAAGCCTCATCTGTCTGGGCTGTTGTTTCTGGGGCTCTCTTTTGTCTTACCTGGTGTCCCCGGGGGGGTCCCGCCGGTCGCCAGCCCCGGTGCCGTCCCTGCCGTCTCCTCCATCGCTCCCATCCTTACGCAAAACCACCCCCGGCTTTGCCCTGGGGACAAATCACCCAATCTTTTAACGTGCTAATTAAAGCTAAGCTATTATTAATTACACAGGTGCCACCACCCGGCTTCTGTCTTTGCTACGGAACTGTTTATCTTAAAGGGAACTTAGATGGGCCACTGGCAGCTAAGTAGCAGCTAAGTGCTGGCACAATATAAAACAGATTAGCATCCTGAATGCCGAGAGCTAGAGCTAAAAGGAGAAAAGATGCTTATCTTAAAATGTGCCTGGTTTTTTCCCCCTTAAACCATTCTCACCCCAATTCCACCGCCTTACATAAAAATACCTCCCATCATCCAAACGCATTCAACCCCGCAGTCATGCGGTGGCTTCTAAATTTAAGGGGAAAACCCCATCTTTTTCCTTCTGTGGCTGTTCCATTTTTCATAACTGATTACTGACTAGCTTAGGCACTATGTAAGAATAACCTTCTGCCGGTTGGTGGTATGACTTTTATTGGAGAAACACACCTGGGGCGCAGGTCTCACAAGGAAGGTAAAACCCCAACTCCTATCACCTGGAACAGCTGCTAATTAGGGCTTTTTTTTTTTTTTTTTGGATGAAGCTGAGAGTCTCCAGCTCAGCCACAGCTCTGAACAAGGCAACAATAAAATTTCAATCTAAGGTTCCTGCAGCCCAGCAAGTGCCTAATCATTAAACTCTAAGGTACACAGAGAAATCTCCATTTTATCGATGGAAGTTAAGTTCTCATCTGAGTTCAGTCATTTAAAAAACCTATCTCCTTTCTTAAAAATTAATAACTATGAAATAATACAACAACTTAGCATGCCATATTTTTCCCCCTAAAAAACAACCAACCAACCAGAATTTATTTACATATCTGTATCTGTTTCCTAAATGAGTCAGATCAATTACCAAAATACGTGTCACACTCAGCACCTTTGTATTAGAAATTTTAAAATAATTTTTGACCATTTAGATTTTTGTGTGGCAAAGCATCTCTTGTTAGAATGCTTGGAAACGTGAAAATGGGATTGAGACAGTAACTTGCACTTGTGTTTAAGGTTCTGTTAATCACTCAGAAATAGAGAGTTACCCGTTCAGATGATGATGGGGAGGGACTCTTCAGCAGAGAGTGGAGTGATAGGCTTAGGGGTAATGGTTTTAAACTGAAAGAGGTGAGATGTGGGGAAGAACTTTGCTGTGGTGGAGCAAGTCCAGTGAAGAACCACAAAGATGATCAAGCAACTGGAGTATGTTTTCTATGAGGAAAGGCTGAGGGAAGTAAAACTATTCAGTCTGGAGAAGAAAATGCTCAGAGGGGGGGTCTTATTAATGTGTGTAAATGCATGCTGGCAGGGTGCAAAGAAGATGGAGGCAGGCTCTGCTCAGTGGCATAACAGGAATTGGGTCCAAGCTGAAATACAAGAGATTCCATCTGAACATCAGAAAAACGTTATCACTGCAGTGGTTGAACACTGGCACAGGTTGCCCAGAGAGGCTGCATTATCTCCATCCTTTGAAATATTCAAAACCCCTTTGACCCTGGGCAATCTGCTGTAGATGACTCTGCTTGAACAAGGCAGTTTGACTACTCAGACTTTATTCTGTGGATTGACAAACACTGGAACACTCTAACCTCCTCATCCTTTTCTAAAAACTGTGACCAATTCAGCTTCTTTGTCCTCTGATTGCAAAATTGATTATTTCCACTTATGCGTTGTAGTTTGCTCTGTTTTGAAATTCATCTTCGTTGTTTTTTCAGAGCATTTCTTCAAGCTGACAGAAAAGAATAATTTTGAATTCTTGTCCTTTAATGTTCTAGCATGTCTGCTTATCTTTTTGTAATGCACAAATCAAATTAGCCTATTTTGTCACCCAGGTCATTAATGAAAATTCTGGATAGAACTACACCCTAGTAATATTTTTGAAGATACAAATAGAATAGTTCAGGTTGGAATGGACCTTAAAGATCCTCTAGTTCCACCTCCTCCTGCTATGGGCAGGACATCTCTCACTAGACCAGGTAGACAACATGTGCATGTACAGGAATGACAGCATTTCTAACCAGAATTTCATTTTTCAGCTTAGTAAATCTTTATTCAAATAGCCAAACTACCTTTGTATTTTTCATTTAAAAACCAGATTTTTTTCTAATTTCAGGCATTACAGGGGAATGCATTTAATTTTTTTTTTTTTTTTTTACAAGTTAGCACACATAAAAATGAATTTATTTCAGTGTTTCTAATTTCAATCTGTCGTAGAAAATGTCTTTTTCTCAGCTGTGATTAGGTACTTCAGTGTCAATCACTACCTAGAACTGAAAGTTTGTAATTCTAAAGCAATGTCTCCCAATGCGGTTTTATCGCAAGTATTTGAGAGATCATATTTCTGGTAGTAACGTGATTGATTTTCTTGAACTGTCATCTTTCTCATACAATCTTCTACCTTCACTGTATAAATATCAGTAGGAAGATAAGTCATGTCTTTTTGTCTGTACGATATCATGAAGCTTTTTTTTCCCTGATAGATTAGTCAGGAGTTAAACTACACTGAGCAAGTGAGACAGACAAATACCGACTGTATTTTAGCTCTTTCTCCAGCTACACACTTGTTTTCATCAGTATGTACCTTGGAAAGTCAACCACTGAGATTGTTCTTTACCCTCTAAAGAGGCAGTATCTGATTTTTAGGAGACCAAAAAGTCCCCAAACCCAAATTCTGTGATAATATGCTGTGATAAATGCTGCGATAATAGGGGAAATGAAAGAGTTGTTTATTATTTTGTGGTTAAGAATGACCCATAGCTAATAGGTCAACATTGTTTATATATCTATCTGATGAATTTGCTATTTTTGATACAGAGTTATAGATGTCCTTCCTGTGCTGAGGACTCCAGAGCTGGACACAGTGTTCCAGGTGGGGTCTCACAAGCACAGAGCAGAGGGACAGAACCATACATCAGACACCATAGTTTCTAAATAAAATTGCTTCCCTTCAGAGATATTTAATTTTCATACAACAAGCTAAAAGAAAAAAAAAAATCATCGTTTTTATCATTGAAGAATATGGACATAAAATTGTGCTCCTGCAACATACAATGATTTAGGGTTTTTTATTTTTAAGACATTTACATTACTTTTCCTACCACAGTTACTGAAGCTAGCACTCTGAAATGGAACATTAATCTTTTGTTTTTATCTTCCCACTGATCACTAAAATGGAAAAATGCAAATAACATGTGAGCTTGTACACAACATACCTGTATTGCTCTTTGCCTCATCTTCATCTTCATCATACAGCTGCATTTGAAATCAAGATCTCCTTTTCTTACGTTTTGATACATTTTGTTCTTCAGTCTGTACCTGCAATTGTTTTTCCTTGCAGTGCTGGTGAGTTAATGCAATTAGCTCTCATGTTCTTTAGACCAACTTTCACCTTTTATCTCCAGGATGAGAAGAGCATTCTCATCTTGTAATGGCTACTCGATGTATATATAGATATTTATGCTAATATAATAAACTATATACACATACATAAAGCCAAAAATGGAGTAGCAGATGTAACATAGTAAACAATCAAGTTATTAAATGAATATTGCCTAGTCCTTTATCCCTAGTATGCTGGATTCAAGTCAGTGATGTATGATTTAATTCATGTCAATATTTAATTTAATTTTAAGAGAAACTGTTCTTTATTTTATTTCATCATAATTGGTATCTTGTGGGGAGAATAGAGTAGTAAAGAACAGAGACTTCAGAAACCTATGAACAGCATAGGAAACAAAGATTAACTGGCTTAGAAATAGAGAATAAGGGAAAAGAAACACAAAAGAAATATGTAATAGACTGATTTTTAATGTTTTCTGTAAGGCATCATTAGCAGTGCTTTTCTTCAAAAAGGTATGCAAATGCTTATTGCATTCTAAACCTTCCTTCCATAATGTAATATCATTAAAAAGATAAAATGTTGTTCATAGGTGTGATTTACATATTAATATATGTAAATTATGAATCAAATCATAACTCAGCAAATGAAAGCATATAGTGTTTACAGTTCATGGTGCGTCAGACTAGAGCAATTTGACAATGGAGATAATTAAGCTTAGGTCAACTCCTATGGTCATCTGGATTATGCTAATAAAGTTTCTGAGATTAATTAACCTGAGATGCCTAATTACTGTCAACTGAGAATCTTAAATTGAAATATTTAAGAGGAAGAGTAAAAATGTTGAATTGGAAAATGCCTGAAGTTCCAGAAGTATTCTGAATATCTTCAACAACACTTGCCTTTTTATCCTTAATCCCATGTAAACCCTTTCTGTGCTGCAATTGTTAATGGTACAACCACTTAATAATGAGAAATACAGTTTACATGTACAAAAAAAGACTTTTTGCTGCTAAAACACTGTACCTACCATGTCATACTTCTTAAATGCCCTTATATCATTGCATCACTTGCCCTGTTAGAAAATCCATAAAAAGACCTGGGAAGAAAAAAAGAAAAAAAAAAACAAACAAAACAACAACTGATAAGGTACTTTGTTCCCAGCAAATCCAATGGAGATTCACAGCTTATATTGTGCCCTGAAAAAATAAGAACAAGAGAAAAAAAGCCTCCAATACCAGCTCATTTGCCTATTAGGGAGAATTGGCTTCAGCAGTTTCTCCAATGAAAATATAAGTACCATTTTGCCATGGTTTAACCCCAGCCAGCAGATAGAACCCACACAGCCACTCAATTACTCCCCTCAGTTGAGATGGGGAGAGAATGGGAAGAATAAAAGTGAGAAAAAAGATTCCTGGGTTGAGATAAAGACAGTTTAATAAGTAAAGCAAAAGCCGTGCATGCAAACAAAGCAAAACAAGGATTTCATTGACCACTTCCCATCAGCAGGCAGGTGTTCTGCCATCTCCAGGAAAGCTGGGCTCCATCAGGTGTAACAATTACCTGGGAAGACAAACAGCATCACTCTAAGCATCAACACCTTCCCTGTTCCCCCAGCTTTATATATTGAGCGTGACCTCACATGGCAAGGAGTAGCCCTTCAGTCAGTTGAACAAATAACTAAAAGGAGAAATAATGAGATGGAAGGAAAATGTACTACATATTCCCGGTTCCTATTCCTTATCACAGAATGCTATGGGGTTGGAAGGGACCTCTGGAGATCATCTCCTCCAACCCACCTGCCAAAGCAGGTGCACCCACAGCAGGTCCCACAGGAATGTGGCCAGGCAAGTTTGGAATGTCTCCAGAGAAGGAGACTCCACCACCTCTCTGGGCAGCCTCTGCCAGGGCTCTGACACCCTCACACCAAACAAGTTCCTCCTCATGTTGAGATGGAACTTTCCATGTTCCAGTTTGTGCCCATTCCCTCTTGTCCTGTCCCTGGGCACCACTGAGAAAAGCCTGGCCCCTTTCTTTTCACACCCATCCTTGAAGTATTTAGAGGTGTTGATCAGATCCCCCCTCAGCCTTCTCTTCTCCAGACTCAAAAGGCCCAAGTCCCTCAAGCCTTTCCTCAGCGGACAGATGTTCTAGTTCCCTCATTATCCCCTTATGCAGAATATATCTACCAAAACTTTTTAAATAAAAGTTCATTGTCATAGAAACATAGAATTATAGAATGGTTTGGATCGAAAGGGACCTTAAAGATAATTGAGTTCCAACGAATGTTGCCATGAGCAGGGACACCTCCCACGTTATACAAAATTATCATCAAATTACCCACCCCCGATATCATAACTTTTGCTGTAGTAATATATAGTGGTCACCAGATGATGTCTCGCCCCCCCAGAGAAGCTGAAATTAGAAGCTGTGAGACAGTCTGCTTGCCCGAAATGTACAGTACGAAGCACAGCTTGCTTTAAAGACTCTGGTTGAGTGGTTTTTTTCCTACTGCAAAATGCAGGAGTGAGGTTAGCGAGTTAAGGGCACTGCATCAAGAGCTGATTAATAGCCTCTGAGTGAGTGAATATGTGTCTGCCATCCTACAGCAAAGGCCATATGTTACACTATCGCTTTCATTCCAAACTGCATCTTCCCCCGGTGACAAGAATAATTTCTGACATGCAAGGAATTCGCCTAATACAAGAGAGATCATAATTTGCAACAGCAGAATTGCTGAGTGACCCACGGACCTCGGGCTCACTCTTAGGGGATGTTCTGAGGCTTCATCTCCCCGTGCCAGCCTCTGTCGGGTCCGAAAAGAGCCGAAGGAAGTGTCATTCAAAGGCAGTACTTCAGAGGGCTGATTGCGAGATGTAAATGAATGTAGCTTCTTCTAGATCAAATAACCTCGTGGTAGGTATCTAAGAGGCGCAATAAATGATGAAAATTGCTTTCACTGCAGAAATAATAATGTGTTGGAGAAACTGTTAGAAACCATATTACTTTAGAACTAAGCTACAAATCCTAAGATGTCAATATGTTGTTTGAAGCAAGTAAGGCCTATTTACCCCGTCGCGCATACAAACTGTTTGTTTTGCTTTTAAATCATACCAGAAAAAATAATAAATTTTATTCACGAGTGCACAGTTCTTCAGATAAGTTACTTTGTAACCATATTGCTCTTTTTTTTCCCTAGTGACATAATATTAAATACAACAAATCAAATGGAACTAATAATTTTCTGTTTTTAAAGCACTTCTAACCGAAAACTGATCATAAAAGCTTACGTTTTACTTATTGCAGTGAATATAGTCACTGTATTCCCTGCATGATATTTGAAATTGAGAGAGACAGGAAAGATATTATTTTGTGAAGTGGTTTTTGGTTAAATTCAGAATCTAATCAGTGAATTTTAAAGCGTCTGCACGAAGTTAACCCAATAGTTTGGTTCTGGTTGTTTTATAACATCAACTTTTCTTGCATGCTTCACAGGATTTTTCCTATTTAGAAGGTCAAAAAATCTTATAAGGGCTTTGACATCTCTCTTTCATGCTTCTCTGGAAACACAGACATCAAAAATACAGAGAACTAACCAGACTTTTTACAACCTGCTAACCTGTATTACATGTGTGTCAGCATATATTTTACCAAAAGCTGGCTGCTTATTCTGAAATTAGTGACAATGCCATGATCAGAACAGGATTTCTTTGATCCGAATAAGGAGCGCTTGTTTAAAAATTCTGCTTCTACTTATTTTGGCTATTAGATATCTTTAGAAGTATGAACAGAAATCCCAGAATCTCTAAAAAGGCACAGGCTAACTTAAATTTAACAAACCTTTGAAAAAAAATATATACACACAAGTCCATTGCTTCTCTTCACCTCCTCTTCTTCACTTCCCATCATTTTGTGTAGTTAAAAGTATATACGGCCCTTGTATCTTAAGTAGAAAAGATTCAGATCCAGGAAGCATTTGTTGCTGGTTTTATTGCTGAAAACTGAAGGGAGAGTGATGGCAGAAGGCAAAGGAAAACGGTCTACGGGAATCCTCTGTTCTGAGCTGGATGCCTGGGTTCCTCGTAATTCATAGTTAATGCTCCATCAAAGGGAAGCGTACCCTTCAGGCTGACAGAAAACTCTGGAAACTAGCTAAACATTCATTAGAAGGAAAAGAATAGGGCAGATTTAAGAGACTGACTGGAGAGAGGAAGGCATCTGCTCATGGCCAGGCAGGAGCTTCCCTCCTGGTTTTCTGAGTCTGTCCTTGTCTCTACCATGTGTGAAGCCAGAGCAGGTGTGCTATTCCCTGAACAGCTGTAACGGCTGTGATATATGGGATTTACCATCAAAGCCAAGCTCTGCTTGATTTGGAGAGGGAACTTTCAGTATTTCTTTGTTAATTGCTGTATACTGGAAGACAGTTAAAAAAGGGCAGGGAACTGCTGGAGAGGGGACAGCAGAAGGCTACAAAGATGATGAGGGGACTAGAACATCTCTCTGATGAGGAAAGGCTTGAAGGACTTGGGGCTTTTGAGTCTGGAGGAGAGAAGGCCGAGGGGGGATCTGATCAACACCTATAAATTCTTCAAGGGTGTGGGTCTGGAGGATGGGGCCAGGCTTTTCTCAGTGGTGCCCAGGGACAGGACAAGAAGGAACGGGCACAAACTGGAACATAACAAGTTCCATCTCAACATGAGGAGGAACTTCCTTCCTGTGAGCATGCCAGAGCCCTGGCAGAAGCTGCTCGGTGAGGTAGTGGAGTCTCCTTCTCTGGAGACATTCCAAACCCACCTGGAGATGTTCCTGTGGGACCTGCTGTGGGTGCACCTGCTTTGGCAGGTGGGTTGGAGGAGATGATCTCCAGAGGTCCCTTCCAACCCTATATCATTCTGTGATTCTGTGATTCTGCATGTCTGTGACTTCTGTACCATTGCATGTGGCCTGCTACTCAGTGATTTCTGCAGGTATCAGCCAAAAATTTCAATGCTGCATGAGATGAAGATGTCTATGGTCTGAGGTGGCAGTCTGGGCTGATCTCCTAAGTACCTAAGCAGTGGACGAGTTCCCCCAAGTATGTTTGAAGAGCTGGACTTCCTATGTGCTCTCTTTCAGTTCCCATCTGTAAACCAAAAAGTAACACTTTTCTGCTTAGTTCCCAAGCCCATTCTTAGGATAAATTAAGCATTGCAATTCATGTTGCAATCAAAAGGAAAGTGTTTCCAGTGCCAATCAATAAAGGCTGAATGAAACAGAATCTATAGCCCCTGAACTCATCGACAACACAGTGCTCAGGGAATGTTAAATGCTCAAAGAGTGCAGGACTAATACTCCAAACAAGAAGCCAATTGCAATAACTCCCAAGGAAAAGGTGCAGGCAGAAAGTGTCTTGAATTGTGCCTGGCCCTGAACAATTTTGGGCTCTTTTTCCATTACACACACAGGATGGAGAAAACAGCTTCTGCATGGCATGCTTGCCTTAAAGGTGTGAAACATGAGACTTCTAAATTAAATACCTTACCTGGAAGGCCCGAGCTTCATGAAATCAGCAATCTGACTCTTAGAGCCTGGGTGTCCAGCCCAACCAGTGGAAAAATTATGTGCTTAATCAAAATTGCTGCAAAGCAAAATGTACAAAACGCTTTCAGGAATGGAATATTTCCTTGGAATCTTTGTCCTAGGAAGGGTGGGACATCCCGCAAGATGCCTGCTGACCCTTTCATCTCTCTTATTAGTGAGGCTCCATCAGAAAACATATTGGTTTGTGGGTCCAATTTACACTTTGTATCTATAATAATCTAAATTAAATTGACAATAGTGCTGGCGTATTTCTGGTCTGTAGAGGAAATCTCCTTCAAAAATACTTTCCTTATTTAAACACTTACCATCAGACTTCATGAATGCAGAATGCATAGAAAAAAGCCCATATTGAGAAATGATGGGGGGAAAAAAAGTCTTTATATTTAATTTTCTATCATAGATATACCCAATGAAGCAGCATGAAGGATCTTATTACTATACCCAAAATAAAAAATTTCCTAAGAGAGTTATCTAATTTAATATTAGTGTATTTCCCCTCTGAAACACAGTGATTACTGCACCAAGTGATACATAAAAAATGGGGAAAAAACAGCAGGCTTCATCGGTTTCAAAGGAATCAGCATTACTGGTGTTCCAAGCTGGAAAACTAAGTGTCAGCAATGACACTAAGTAGGATAAGAAAAGTATATATTTTATACGCACTTTATATTTACGTACTGCACAATTTCTCTTCAGATTATCTGTATTTTCCTTAACTATAATAATTTCTTTTTGTATTTTGTCTTTAAAAAAAAAACCACCAAAAACCAGGTTAGTTTTCATCTCATCTGTAATTCTTAGTTTCAGTGCCATCAGCTAAAGTAATAAACAATTCTGCCTGAAAGTGTATTTTAAAGAGAATCTTTTCAAAATTCATACTTTTAATTTGGCAAAGCATTGTTCAGGGTTTAAATAAATCTTCCCCTGATTTGAGTGGTAGTTGTATGGATGAATTCACAAACAATTCTTTGAAAACACAGAAACCAGAAGCTTCACAGAGAAAAACAAAAGAGAAAAAGAAATATATGTAAAGCAGCTACATTTCTTGAAACAGAAAACTCACTTGTTCCCCAAGGCATGACAAACGTTACTTTAAAGCTCATTTGTTCACTCAAAAAACAAGAATAAACAAAATGGTTATATATAAGGTAGTTCATCTAAGACTCTTCTGATGAATGAAACATCTGCAAGAAAAAAATATCTTTCAGTCACTTGGAACAAAATCAATTTAGTAGAGCTAAGTAGAAAATGGAATTTCTATATGACTTTCAGGTGTTTTTTTGCTTCAAATCAGGAGAAAATGTTGAACTATTAAGAAGGTGATGGAAGAAAAATGCTGTGAAAAATCTTGCTTTATTTATGATGCATTATACTTTTTAGCCAGAATTCTTTAGGATCATGTGAAATATAGTTTGCTTCAGAGCACAGAATGGGGGTATTTTGTATCCGTGTGATCTAACTTTTTTTTAGGCGATACCTGTAAACAATTTTTATTAACTGGGGAGAAAAAGAAAAAAGCCATCTAACGAAACACCTGAGCAATATAGTTTGGAGAATGTTTAATTCCATTCAGCTACATGTATTAGGCATATGCCTATGTTATACTGTGGCAAACTGAAGAAGGATGTGTTCAGTTTTTCATTGTATTCAATCTGGTTAAATCAACCAAAGATATCCATCAAGCTTATTGTTATTTATGGAAAGATCCCACTGATTTCAGTGAGCTTTGCATCAACATTACAGATTCTGATTATTTTCATCCTGTGTGAGGTGATGCCTCACCCCTGAGGATAACACAGTTATGCCCAGATTGTTCAAAGGTCTAAAACATTGTGTAAGCACAAAATTTAGCTTGTACATTTGCTAGGGAGAAAAAAAGGTCTTCAATGGCAGGCAAAAATAGTCAAAGAAATTGAAAATGAAGCTATGTTGCTGAGTCATCCACAGGTTTAGATTTGTTACCAAAAAAATGGCTATAATTGTTTAACTAACATGTGTCTTCTGACTTGCACTTCCTGGCCATGCCATTAATCATGGCTGTTCAAATTCTTATTTCAACAGCACTTGTTTCAGCTCTGTAAGATTATAGATCCGCTAGTTGGAAAGATTCCACACTGAGAAAATCTATTAAGAAATTCAAAGATTATTTGAATGGAATATGGATGAATGTTCTGTTGCACAGCTATACTTGTAGTGCTGTATATTAATCAGAATTTCATTACAAGTTAAGGTCAGATCTAGACAGAATAGTTCAGAAGGTATTTAGTGTACTATATACATTATTTGCACTCACACAGAGCATGATACGAGATAATTAACATTTAATTGTTATTTTATCACTCTCCAGAGTCAAGTAAACACCTACATTTTCAGTGTTCATGCTAGTTTGCATAGTTAAGGTTAGTTTTGTGGTACTGCATTGAAAGCAGCTATTGTGGCTTGCAAAATAAATAGCTTTTAGCATCTGATATTCAAAAATTATAGCAGGAAAATTGTATTCCTAGCCATCACAGTATTTTCATGTTTTACAAGCCAGAAAAATTGTCTGCGACCTTTTCTGGATAATGATGTCCCAATGTTTGACTGTGTCATAGGAAGCCATTAAATCCTCCACAGTTAGTTAGTAAAGGAAATGTTTTTGTGGTGTCTTCAGAGAAATCCAGATGCATCATGATCTCAACTTTCTGAACTTTTCTTTCCTGAGGTACTGAACTCTTAGAAAACTGGGAAATGTTTTGCATGACATAAGATTTCCAGTCAGAATAGTTCTAATTAATAATAATGTATTTACACAGGGTCAGCTCTAAGAAAACTATTTTCTTACCAGCATTTCTCTTTTTCCTATATTCAGCTGTAGAGCTTCTTGTGAGCGAGATAAGTTTTTGTGCAGACTTTTGAATTATAAAGGGGGAAGATCTATTTTCATCCCAACTCTTGCCAGAACCATATATAGAAAAATCTGTAATAAACCTAATCTATAATTTTCTTGCCATAATTTTCTTGCCATATTGGAATAAAACATTGTGAAACTAATTTTTTTTTTTCTAATTTGGAATGCTGTTGAACTTTTCTAGAAGTAAGTTAATCTTACAGTGGATATAAAATGCACAAGTTTTATTCCTGATTCCAGTCACCTTGGCATGGAATAACCACACAGAGTAAAGAGCAGATTGTCAGAGTGGAAACATTATTTCTAACTGGCAAAAGTTTTCAAGAGAAGGAAATCTTTTCTCATTTGAAGTCCATATGAGCAGTCAATTAAGAGTTAAAAAAAAAAAAAACAAACCACAAAACAGTCACTAAGGTATTTCTTCAGATGTTGCTTTAAAGTTTTGTTTCAGTTTTGGTTATTTACATTTGATTATTAAATTTAATCAGCTTAAATCTTCAAAAGCAAAATTGTCTTTACAGTAAAACTGGCTGTTTCGTTTTGAAGAGAACTAAATAAAAGTTGTTTACATGAAAAATAGCAGCATATTACTCTGACAAGCTTTGAATTACCATCAATTCAGACAAACCTTTTTGGAGGATGCATAGTCACTGATAAAATCCTTCACATAAATCCACAAAACTCTTTCACTGCTCTTTGAGAAGTAAGAATTATGTTTATAATAATTCTGGCACCCTGTTTGAGAAGAATGACTTTTTTTTTCCTGAAGTAATGCCAGTGTGGAAACAGTGAATCTTAGATTGATATATCTTTGCTAAAGCAGAGCATAACAATGTATCATCTGTATCCAACTTGCTGTGGTATTTTAATGATTCATTATCACATACAGCTCCCTTTACATTTTAGATGAGATCTTTGAAGAATGTGCAAAACTGTAATTGGCCAACTCTCCTTTGTGTTCCAGTCAGCCTGGTTAGGTTTCCCATGGGTCAATCAATTACTCTAGATTCTAAATGAACAAATTTAAAACTACTTCCTGCAAAGTAGAGTTAAAAGCTTTCCCTTTACTTGCTTGTAATTTTACAATATTAACAAAAGTAGTGAGAAAAGTAATTTGAGTAAATTGCTTTTTATTAAGAAGAAATGTCCAGAGAGACCAATGACCACACACATTAATCTCCTGACAAGAAGCAACTTTCAACATTTATTACAATGTACTCAGGTCCTCAACAACCATGAGTCAATTGTCATGGAAAAAAAATATACTTGTAATACAGAAAATTGATGAGGCAAAATACCATACCATTCTGTTCATGCTTTAGCCAAAGGTCAGAAGGAGTATGCAACAGGTAAACAGCATAAAGCATTTTTCAGGGCAGTTTTATGGATCTTAGAGACAAGTCAACAATGAAAGTGTATAAAGCTCTTCATTTAAAATCAGAATCCATAGAGAAAATGTATAAATAAATGCAAATTTTTGAATATTAACTAACTTTTACTCTGAGGTACAGAGACATTGAGAGTGTTTTGGTGGTGAAAACGGTTTTATTTACTCCCACATAAAAGTCTCCAAATTTCCACTGTTTCTGAATTGAGTCAAAAATTAATCATGTTTTTAAATGTACCTGAAAGGTAAATTTCAATTTAGGTAGTTCTCATCTGTTATTCTATTAATCTCTCAGAATCTTTTAAAATTGTAGCATTTTTTAGTTTTTTGGGTTGGGTTGGGTTGGTTTTTTTGTACTTTTATGTATATTAGTTTTAAATTTTCATTTTCTAAAATGGAAAGTAAAAAACAAAAGTAGATATTTATGTGTTTATTACATGAAGAAATGTAGAAATTAAGGTAAAAAACTATCAATCCCATTCCAAACTGGAGACAAAAACAGAGGAAGAGAAAGAACCATGAGCTATGTTCATACATGGTCGTTTACCGACACAAATTGTTGATAAAACTCATAGCTTTAATGTTACAAGGAAAGAAGTATCCTTCCAGCCTCCAGATTTGTTTATTTATATCTTAATTGTAGAGGCATTCTTACAAAATTATCTAGAAATAGAAAGAAATTATATTTCAGTTATAATTAAGATAAAATAGCAGTAAATTTCACTGATTAAATGTTCCAAGGGGAATGTTATTTGCACCTTTACAACAGCAAGGAGAAAGTATATGTAAAATGTTATGAAATCCAAACAGAAGACTGAATTCTCAAAGTGACACTTAGTCTTTATTCAGGAAACAAAATCCAAGAATTCAACTCCAGAACTTTTCTCTGTTCTTCTAAGAACTTTTAAGTAACTTAAAACTTCCTTATAAATCCAAAAATCTTTCAGATCCCAAAGATTTGTTTCAGCTCGATAACCATCTTGCCTTTGATAGGCATTACAAGTTGCATTGAACTAAGTGCTTTTCATATAAATTCTCTAACAAGTTTGATTTGGGAGAGGAGCACATTTAGTATCAATAACAGGACTGAGTTTTACAGAGACCAACATCTCCCTGTTTCAGAAAAAGAGCTGTAGGAGGACACAGCATCTCCTGTCAGAGGAATCTTTTCGACAATACAGCAACCTTGCAGGATACTTCAGACTGTGATTATGCCTAGTTCTGTCACGAGCTCCATATGTTAAGGAAAGGGGTAGATATGAGATGGTTTGTGTAGATCAGGATTTATTATGCTTACTCAAAATGAGCTGTAATTGGGCAGTTTGGACTGCAAGCCTATAACATGTAACAGATGATGAGTTATGCCAAACAGGAGGAGAACTCTACAAGTATATCTTATGACACATAGAATCATAGAATTGTCCAGGTTGGAAGAGACCCTTCAGACCATCGAATCCAACATCAACCCAACACTGACAAAAACCATCACTAACCCATGTCCCTCAGCACCACTTCTGCCTGGCTTTTAAATCCCTCCAGGGATGGTGATGCCACCACTGCCCTGGGCAGCCTCTTCTAATGCTTAATAACCCTTTCAGAGTGAAAATTTTCCCTAATATCCAGTCTAACCCTCCTCTGGTGCAATTTGAGACCATTTCCTCTTGTCATATCACCTGTTCCTTGTGAGAAGAGACATAATTTTTACTTATTTTGGATTCTTCATTTTAAAGTAAATACAAGTAGTTTATTTGATGCAAAATATAGGACTTGGTTCTGTTATATTTATCTTACTGGTACCAAGGTGATTAACAGGATTTCTTGGATGGGTGAAATGAGGAGGTTTTTTAGGCATGTATTACAAAAAAAATCTTTTTTTCTAATAGTGTGGTGCATCTCCAAATTACCCTCACCTTAGCACCTCTCATGAAAATTTGAATGTGGCAATTATGATTTATCTTATGAATTATCATTTATTTAGACTCTTGATGTCAGAAGGATCGAAGGCCATACAGCTCCCTACAACGCAAGTTCTTTACCGGCTCATAGCTCAAGACCTACGTGAGACCTGTGCTTTAACTGAGCATCTCCTTGTGCCTGCCTGTCACTGTTAATGATGGGTAATTTATGGAAATAGGAGATAGTAATTCCTAATCAGCAAGGCTGCAGCTAATAAGACTGGAATGTATCATATAGAATTGATGTCAGATTTATGAAAAATGGAATTGACAAGGAAATTTTCACCTCTCAACAGCTGTAAAACCTTGCCTTAGAAAAGCAGTCTATTCAGTAACACATTTAAAAGATTGGTTTAACTCTTTATCTGTTTATAAATTCTTTATTAATAAAGGTAGGTCTAATAACTCTTGAAAAACAAAGCATTAAATAAGTGAATGCTTTACATTATATTTTAAGATTTTGAAACATATATTTTAATAATTTAATTCTTAGAATATGACCTAAGATCCAAAGTAGTTACTTATATGGAGTAATTGGAGAGGAAAATTCTCTAGTTTTTTTTATTTGTGCTTTGGATTTTTATTATGATCTATTCTAATTATGCCAGTAACCAAATAAAAAAAAAATTAAAATAGCATTGCTATTCACACTACTTCTCTGGAAATTATATTGACTGAAGTTATTTTTTTGAAAACTCAAGAAAAGATTTCTGCATTCACACTGATTTTATTCCTTAAGTTAAATGAAATCTCCAAACACAACATTATGAACTTACGTCTGTGCTTTTACCTACTCTTTTATGTTTTCAAATTGCCTGGGTTATTTGAGGGTCACTTTTTTATGCCACATAAGTCTATTTGGCAGACAAGATGTTTTGACATGAAAAGCCTGATTCAACTGCTGTTCTTCAGGGTAAAAAGCTTCTTATTGAACTGGGTTACTTATCAGATTCCTAATCTTCTCTTCCTAATTATTCCTTCACCAACTTTATAATAAAAAGCTGAGTCCTGTCACAGGGGCAGGATGTAAGAAATATTATATTCCTCTCTGCAGTGTAGTTGGATAGATGAAGACCATGCCTTAAATACATCTCTCATTCTGAATTTGACCACAGTACAGAAATATCTAGGAATATAGGAATTTCAGCAAGGAGATTTTTTTGTTGTTTTTACTAAATGTTTTCTATTTACAAATTTCCATATATGCTTGTGTATAGCTCAAAGTGTGTTGTAAATATCTGTGTGGAAAATGGCTGAGGTAAAACTCGCTTGCAGCTTATCATAAACTCTTCAATTAGACTATGTCAATCACATTATTAAATATTCAGGACTGACATATGTACCCAAACTGTGCAAAATATGGCAAGTATTTTTAAAATGACTCATTATCCTCATTATAATTTTGGGCACTGCAAGTAAGACAAATGTCCTTGGTGATGATAGTGGAATAGACAAAATGTGGCACTGATGGAGTGGAGCAGATTGCTCAAGCAGCTTGACTGATTGACTATATCAGATATCCCTAGTCTGGAATCATCTACAGAATCAACACCAGCTGAAAGGAATTCCAACATTCGTCTGGTTTCTGTAGAGCTCAGCTGCTTCACAACTGAGAATATGAAGCTTTTGAAAGTTTAGATAGAGAGGATGATATTCATAATAAGGTATATAGGTGTGTTAGGATGAAATTAAAAAACCCTAAATATTTGCTGTAGTTTTGTTCCTATTCTTGTGTGGGAAATATGAATTGCCTTTAGAACTAAGCATGGAGAGATTCTTGGGAAGTCAGAGTTGGATACCTTTTGAATAATGTGCTTTTGGCACAGTACAGGGGCAAACTAGAGAGACCTCTATGGCTTGTAACATTGCATCTAGTAGAATAATGTAATATTTCATCTGGCCCCGAAATCTCTTAGTGTAGTTGTATTTCTGGTTAGTTATTTGTGGTGTTAACTTAAATCCTTCTTTTCGTCATATAGTTCTACCTCAGAACAGTTTGCACACTGTTCACGGGCCATGAATAAAAGTGACCATAACTTACATTAAAGTCCCCTGAGCCCAGGCATAGATTTTAGGTGTGGGACAAATGGAAGCCTAATTAATAGGAATGTAACCTGTACCTCTCACATTAGTGAAGCCTTCTTTCTTCTCTGCTGCTAACATCATATTCAAGATCTATATACAATAGCAGGGATGTAGATAGTGAGTTAGGGTATTATGCTTGGGCTGTACCAAAATCAATAGGAACTTGCTGACTCGAACAAGCAAAGCATCAAGTCTGCAATTAATATCTCTTAAGGCTTTAAAGAAACCCCTTAAACCTTTATTACAGAAGCTCTATTTTAAAATAGGTACTGAAGGAATAAAACATGCAATTTTTTATAGACTGGTAATCTTCTGCAGGTCTTCAGATGAACAGAAAATCATACCAATAAAAGCCAACTTATAAGGGAGGGGAGTAAGAGGGCAAGATTTCATAGTGCTAATTAGCGACGGTTTAGATCAAAGCATAAAGAAACATCGAGTACAGGAACGTGTCTAAAATGATGTCCTCTTCCTATGTTTTAATAGGAGATTACTCAGTAGGAGCCTGAGAAACAACTACAAGTAGGAAACTTATCCTGGAGGTAGAGATATAAAGCCTACGATAGCGTCACTCCATTTTACACAATGGCCTGGTGACTGGAACACTCACCTAGAAATGGAACATCCAGGTTCAGCTCCCATTCTAGCAGAAGGGAGCTCAAAACAAACAAGTCCTGCTTTCCTGATAAATGCCCCGATTAATAAAGTGATTGGAAAAGAAGGACTTCCAGAGTTAAGCAACGTAAGCTAAGGGATTTTTTGGATTTATGTGTCTATATTTTATTTCAGCACCAATTTAGGTAATGAATTCCTTCACTGACTCAATTCCTTAGGGTCTAATTTCACATATTCATATAATATATGCCAAACCTGCTAGTTAAGATATTTTCTTCTGAGATAATACTAACTCTCTGGTTTATATCTGGGCATGCTTTATTTTCCCTGAAGCTGAAGAGGAGTAGGATTATACCAGGAGGAGATCACCATGCTTGGGAATATCTCAGGTTCTGAGCTCTGATTTATATTAAGTTTTATCTGGTGCCCACCTTCAGGAGTATATTTCTACAGCTTTACTGGTATTTAATATCTGCCAAAGAGCAAATGACAGATGCGTCTTCTGTGCGCTAAGCCATCAATCAGAAGTGTTGAAGGTGTAATAGTCTGGGGATATAAGTGAGGTAAGTTTCCAGAGGGAGATAATATCTTTAATAGAGTGATGGGGAAATAGATTTTTTGGGGAAGAAAGCCATGACCTGCTTTGGTCTCAAAATGACTAGCTGCCTGCTTCTGCTGCCTTCTCACAAGGCCAAGGGTATTATCACCTCTTCTCTTGCTACTATTCTCCTCCAATAACTATACTATTTTCTAAAATTGGTTACTTAACCAATACAATTGAAATTGTTTGTTCCAACACACTTTGGTTGGAATTGTTTAAACCTATTTCAGGTGTCTGCTAAGAGTTTGTTCCTTTTTTTCCAACTGCACCAGCTGGTCCGATAAATTATATCACTTCTCCCTAAAGAAATCAAAGTGTGACTGCTTGTTAACCACCCAGATTTGTAAGTGATTTTTAAGTCTCTTTGAGTGAAGGAATTCGCATCTCACTTGCACTTTTTACTGTACTGAGGCTAGAGCACTTAGTGAGGTTCTGTACTCGTAGGATGACCTTTATGCAAAACAATTAGTCAACCTAGAGATTCTATTTGTTTTTCTTTTCTCTTTTAAGCCACAGAAACTTTACCTACCTTAGATTACATTGAGACAGTTCATGACACAACTAAGGATAAGAGGATAGCAGTGTACACAAGGCATCACTGTTTAGTATGCAAAATCATTACCCCAGCCTTCAATAACCTTGTTAATACATAACGTATCTGCCATTATGCAAATGAGGTAGTGCACTTTGAGACACATTCAGTCTTTTTTGATCTGCGATGAATTTTCACCATAAGAACTGTTTATGAATTTAAGTGAAAAATATATTAATATGTTGGTGTAATTGAACATAGATGCTGTTAACACAAACGAAGACGTGTGAGAGTCATTGAATGGCCTGGGCACAAATTAGAAGGATCAGAGCGGTTTTAAGAAAGCCATTCATTGCTCTAACCTATTTTTTTAATTCAAGCATAAAAGAGCATTTACTGGACACTGATGCTCATGGCTTTGAAATATCTTTTAATCCAAACAGCTGTGTGCGAACACACTTGTTATGTGTTCATATTTCGTATATCACTTAGATTTGCTTGGAAGAGAATAGTCCCGTAGGAGAATATTTTTTTAGTAGAACTCAGCAGGGGAATTGCTAACTGGAACATAAGCCAGTGCTAGGACTGATATGTAACCTCTGTGAGCTTGGTATGAAACAATACTTTCAGATCTGACAAATTATGGTCAGGTGTTCTCAAGAAGTAAGTACAGGGTATAAATGGAAAGACCATGACCTGCCCTTACAGTGGCATATGAATGAGATTAGAGAAGGAAGGACCCATGATGACCTTCTATTCCTCTTTGCAGCTTGGTTGTGTCACGGCGCAACAGGGGGAACAGCTTCCATGGAGTTGTTACTTCTACTGCTAAAGTAAAGAGGGGCAGGGAGTCATCAGACCTCTCTGCTCCCAGCATCTCACCCTGACACAGTCAAAAACCACATGACTTTCAAAGACAAAGAGACTGAGGCATGGAACTAGTTGGCAAACATCATTCACTCAAGAAAGATCATGAGACTGCAGGTGTTTAAAAAATTGCACTAAGTTAGGAAGGTATTTCAAAGGTAGATATAGCATTAATAGCAGATGTGTAAGCAGTTACACCAGCAAGGCCATCAAAAAGGGATTGGCTATGTTTCTAATGAAGCTATTTCAGGGAATGTTTGAAAGTTATTTTGGAAACACTGTGCTCATTCAATAAAATAGTATTGCTTTGTCAGGCAGTAACGCAGCTCTTTGGTGAATAAACTTGAAGACAATTACCTTATTGTGAAAGGCGTATTGCCTCATGGAAAAATTCTGTGATGCTCTCCATATAACAGGACAGCAAATATTCACATTGCTAACTTTTCCTGCTGCTTGAAGAAGCGCTGTAAGGACCTGGTTAGAAGTCAGAAAGTCTTTGCCATTATAAAAATCAAGCTGAGAAATCATCTGGGAGGAACACAACATAATCTAGGCTGGGGTGACTAAGCATCTGTGCTGGAGTTCTGCCTGTGCACAGTGTGGAGGGTTTGAAAGCACTACAAGGAAAAATAAAACCATACATTAGAGCTGAGTTTTGTACAAGTGCACCTAAATGTTCGTGCAGGAAAAAAAAAATATATATTTCAGTCTGTTTGTTTAGAAAGTGCTATTCAACATCCTCCAGAGCGCAAATAAAAATCATGTTGTGAGTTGGTTTCCATATTCTTTCTTTTCTGTATAAGCCTCAAGTGCCAAAATACCTGAAAATTCTGAAAATTTCAATGAGCAATTCTACAAGCAGTGGCTTATTTGAACATTTTAGAAAAAAGAAAAGTAACTTAAGCATTAACAAAGCCAGAACATTCTGGATCAGGGTAACATTCATCCCACATTTAGAAGTGTGGAAATGTCAGTCTCAGTAATAAGACAATCCCAGCTACTTCTCTGCCCAGTACAGCCACTGGTGCAATTAAATAATCTTTTAGGCAGTGTGGCAGAGATCATCACCTTGTTCTGTAGTGGTACAGAACTTCTGATGTGTTTCATTACTGCCAAGCATAGATTTCATGCTGACACAGCTCTAGAGATAGGAAGTTACATCTAAACTTGAGGAGGAAGGTGGTAGAGTCTCTGTCTCTGGAGACATTCATACCTCACCTGGACACGTTCCTGTGGGACATGCTCTGGGTGATCCTGCTCTGTAGGGGGTTGGAGGAGATGATCTCCAGAGGTCCCTTCCAACCTCAATTCATTCTGTGATTCTCACTCCTTTCCTCCCTAGATGTGAGTCTTGCTTTGCACAGACTCTTTTTTGCCAGCGCCATTTCATTGCTGCTCTGTAAGCCTCAGCTTTTTGAAGAACAAATATTTGAAATACAAATATTTCTTCATCTAGACTTATAGATAAGGATAAGCATGATATTCTACAGGATCCCAGTTCCCATCCGGATCACAAACAAACTGAAGTACAGCATGGCTTCCAAGTGGTCCATGTAGGATACTTTGGGAAATAAATAGCATTTGGGGTGACTGCTGTGTTCTAGGTTTCACCCAGTTAGAACTGTAGGTCCTATCCCTTATCCTTTCAGCTTGGCCCACATTTTTAAATCACCATTTGCTAGGACTTTGATTTTCCCTTGTATTGGAATATCCTCCTTGATTCTTTCCTCTTAAAAAGGAAATCCTCTTAAGAGGATTCTTTCCTCTCTTAAAAAGAATTCTTCAGATTTTGTTCAGTCCGTCTTGGAGTGTTGATCTCTATACCTTTGCTATTTCAATTTTATTGCACTCCCAGGACTAGTGCTCCTCTCGTAGCTTTATAGAAAGGGGGTTAAATGCTGTTTTACATGCCAGGTTGCAGGTTCACAGGCTTTCCAATCTGTTGCTGAAGAGTACTGTGTTCCTGTTTGCCCGCAGATATCCTGTCAGAAGCCTGTGACAGCCAAAAAGCCAAGAAAATGCTGCTTCCTAGGAAAACAAAAACAAAACAGAGAAATTTTGTCACTGTAGTTATTGGGTTCACCAGAGAGGTAACTGGGTGAAACTAAAGGGTCAGCACATCCAGAACAGATTGGCTTAGGCTTCTTGTTTTAATAGATCTTTCTTTACCTTTTTTTTTTGTTGTGTTTTGCAATATTATTATGAATTGCACAGTATCTGCAACTTCTAGTGGTGTACAACTGGGTGGGGTTTTCTTATTATGTAAGGAGACTTCCTAGAACTCACCACTATAGAAAATAATTGACCTTGGCACTCTGTAATGCTGCAAAAGAACTTATGCCATAGATACCCCATCCCTGGGGGGGTTCAAGGCCAGGCTGGATGGAGCTTTGGGCAACCTGGTCTGGTGGGAGGTGTCTCTGCCCAGGGCAGGGGTTTGGAACTCAATGATCTTTAAGGTCCCTTCCCACCCAAACCATTCTATGATTCTATGATTCTATGTATTAGGAACTCTAAAAAGTGAGGAGACCAACTCCTTTTCTGGAAAATTCCCTTGTAATACGCTGTGCATATCTGAAGACTGCAAGCAGTCCCACCTTTCTCTCACCATGACATGAAACAAGAGCTGGAGAACTTCATTGTCCCTGTTGAACTTGTCCTCTGCTGTGCTGTCAAGTGGGATATAAAACCAGTATCTGCTGCTTGGGGTGTAACACAAATCAAAGTGGATTATACTTTATAAAAGGTTTCTGACATATACACAACTGCCTTCTAGACTGAAACATTCAAATGACAAGAAAATGCTTCCTTCAGCATTTTCCCTTACTGTAAGTCTATTTCTTTTTGAATTAACATATTTATTAATCCATTCTGGATAGTGTTTAAGTCCTGTTGTGCATTTAGACCTATTTCAAATTCCTTCTGTAAACATCACCAAGACTCACTTTTCAGGCTGATGCAGATGTCTCGATTTGCACCACAAGCTGGAGACAAGCTGATGTCTGTAGCACTGGTGAATGAACCAGATGAGGAAAACATTAATAATAATGGAATCTGAGGTGAAATATAGATAACAGTCCAGGGAATTACCGGTATAATAATTAAATAGGCCAAGAGCAAGCTAAATCTCACGGATAGCCTTTTAATTCAATTATTAATGAACAAAATATTTCCTAGGATGCATTTAAGGTCGGCTTGAGACAGGACAAAACCAGTGCTAAAATTTATATTCAGAAGATATTTTTGTTTACTAATATTTTGAAGATGAGATTGCACTCATAAATATAGAACAGATAAAATAAATCTTTCCAGAACTAAAGTGCTTTAGGGTTGATGAATTGGCAACAATTAATACTCGCACACACTGTAATAAAATGTTCATGAAGTTTATTATTTGCCATTCTTATCAACTAATTAAAAACATCTTCAGGGTCGTATGTGTAATAAATGGGTTGGAGAGAAAGACAGAGTGGATATAAACACATTTTCTTCCCTTGAATATCACAATGACTGTTGACTCATGGCACATTAATTCATGCTACAGAAAAGAGCAGTAACAGTATAAAAAGGCTATATAGTATAGAATGAACTCTGAGTTTCTGAGGCGCTCTGGCTGTATGCTAATTTTATATGTTGAGATATAATTAATGTGCTGAATTATACTTCTAATGCAGAGTCCATGTGAAACTGCTTGGTGTCACTGGCTAAGCAATGAAAAGCGAGAGGTTATTCTGCTTCCTCTCAGCAGACTCCAACCTATTATCTGTCTCATTTGTGTGACAGACAAAGAGCTCAAAGATTTCCTATCCACAGAGCCTTGGTCATGTCTTTGGGAGCTACTTTCTATGATGACCCTTACCAAATGAAATAAATATTTTCACATCAAGCTTTCCAGTGACCTTTGGAGAGAATAGAGAGAAATGTGCAAGACAAATCAGAATACTAAAATCTGAATGAGTCACAACATATGTTAGTTCATTTTATCACTATGAGTCAAAATATACACATATAACCTCCTGATACCATTTCCCTTTCTGAAACAAACCTCTTATGAACTTTGGGAGCTGAATGAAGGCAAGGAATTAAAAGTCAGTTTATCTACTAAGTCATATCAGTCTCTGTGTGTCAGGGTAGGTTGCTACTAGTAAAATACTAGTGAGGGTAGGGCTGATACCAGCAAATTAGCTGTTTATACATTATTAAGTGTGCATTATATAGTATATGTAAACATTATACAGTATTACTATCCAAAAAAATTGTAACTGTCTTGCTTTGTTTTGAAAAAGATGTGATTTTTTGGGTTAGAGTATTTGTCAAAAATCATGGTTAGTGATGCAATAGAAGGTTAATATAATAAGATAGTATGTATTGAAGTAATTTTTTTTAAAGTGGCCTGATGCAGGGAATCATGTTTTCATATAATAACTAGTAAGATTAAGATATCATCTAGAAAACAAATATGTAAACAGATGAGATGTAAACTTCATCTTGGAGACTAGCTCTTAGAAATACTTCCAAAGTCATGTTTCTCTTTTGCCTTGCTTCTAACAAACTGTAGGGCATGCTTTGATTTTAAGAATTAAAACTCTATTTATACTTTTCAATTAATGATTAAATAAACTTTTTTAATAATTTTGGCGAGTCTTGGGAGAAACACACAGAGCAGCAGCAACTGCTGGTAGACACTAATTTTATCTGAATTTTATAAACAGCACAGTTACAGATAACAGTTTTAAAAATTCCAACCTATTTCCAGAAGGTCATAGAGGTTTTCCTTTTACTCCTGTGTTAGGGAAAACACATTTCAAGCAGACCTCTGGTGTACTCGGCACACAATCCTTTTTATATGTCCTATTTCTGTTCCAAGTGTGGGTGCAATGGTGGGAAGAACTGTAAAGACAGGAATATATACAAGATGCACAGTAAATTAGGGATTACTGTCCCTAATCCCACCCTCCAAAGTAAAATGAGATGTCATATTGCTTATATTCAGGCTGTACTGGATTATCACAGCTCATACTCCCCCTGCTATTGAGAACATGCAGAAGAAGGATGTAATTAACTTCTAAGGACTTAGAATTATATGGTTGAAAAAAAATAAAAACATAGTCAATGCAAAAGTCTTCTCGAACAGGTTAAATGTGTGTGTTTTGATGAAGCTAAACTTAGTAGGGATTTTGAGATTAATACATTGATTCTGCCTTTTAATAATACAAAAAGAAAAATCTTTTAGCTGAGCTAGTTCACTAGTTACAAAAAGAATGTGAGTATAAAAAGGCCAAAATATCCTTCTGGAAAGATTACCATACTGCTGAAAAGGACATTAAAAAAAAAAGAAGGATAAAATGGGAAATGAATCAGACCTCAAAGGTAAAGTCCATAAGCTTGTTTCAATTCTTAGATTTTTAAAGTCAGAAAGTAATGAATTATCTTCAAACAGTGGGGGAAAGGCATTACAGAAGTTAAAAGATTTCAAGGAGAAGGGGAAGGATTAGCAGACGGGAAGGATATCAGCTTTGTATCAGCTTAACATAAAAAATAGCGAGGGAGCAGGAATTAACATGATTGAATATTAAGGGTGTCTCTTGAATGCTGGATGAGTAGCACAATATGAACTGTTAGAAAATCAGCACTTATTAAGTTTCTGTACAAAAATGCCCAAGAGAGTAAAATTGTCACTAGCACAGAAATGAGTAATTGCTGAATGATAGTAACTGTCACAGATGACCACTGTACCCTTACACTGTTTGATAATGCTCTTCATTATGTAATTACATTTACATTCTTAAATATTCTGTCCAGCCTGGGGGAAAACTCTATTTCAAACCACTGAAGTTTTGCTTCAGAAAGGACTATGGGATAATTCCTGATAAAACCTATGGAATTATATGAATGAGGTAAATTGCTGTATGTCAGGGTTCTCAGTTGTTCATTATTGAGTTACAAGACAAAACACATATGCTGTAAAGGACTTCTTCTTTTAGGCATCTAGAAATGTAAGTCTTGGAAAATGTTTCAGAACAAGTAGCAAGTGAATGCGGACTTAGTCATAAAGAAACACTGTAAGAATAAAACCTATTGTTGGTTATTTAGACACCTGAGTTGGGAAATAAGATCACCTATTTGGGTGCCAATTTTTAGAATTTGTGTTCGGAGCATGAATGCGTACAACCCTTCTACAAAAATGCAGAAAAAGTTCCAGTCTATGAAAATTTCAGAAATACTCTCTGCCATGAAAACACTTGAATAATGGCTTGAAATATTTCCAACATATTTCCCTTCTCAGACCCGTTTATATCTTCCAGGTCCCAACAGCCCAGTTACCTGATGATCTTATCTTCCAGTAGGATTTTTCTCCCATCTTGATTTAAGCTGCGACATGACCAAGAGAAAATATTGTTCTCAGCTGGCCATTGAGGAGCTAACCTCTCTGAGAAAGTCTGTCCGGGAGTTTACCTGAGGCTTTTATGATTACTTGTGTATTTCTAATTCATTTTGTAAGAAATAGTTATATAGAGAAAGTCCGTGACAGACTGGTGTGGGCAAGCTTGAGGGACACAAGAAATACTACAGATCAGAATCAGGATCAGAAAAGCTCCCAACATTCACCCTGCACAATGTTTCAAGTTTCAGATCATACTTTTTAGCTCTCCAGCCACAATAATATATGTCACACATTTAACAGCAAAAGCCTGATCATTTCCCAACATTTTATGCAACAGAGGACCCACCAGTTGTTGTTTTTGTACTGCCATCACCAACATATGTGCTTAGCATCATTGCCAAGCTCAGAGGATACTGTGATAGACTCCAAGTTCTTTTAAAGCTGTCTACATTCTGTCTACAAAGTCTGTCTCAAAAGGCCAGAATAACCATGTCTATTGTCTTTATAATAAGAAAATCTCCAAGAGGTTTTCATTCTGTAGTTCATATAAGGACAGCTGTTTTCAGTAATGAGGGAAAAAAAAAGCTTTTTCTCCTCTTTAACTCTTCCTGCTTTGGTTTCCTCATTTTAACTCGCTGGAACAATGGAACGAGTAAGTTAGATTTCCCACACTTGCCACCTACTAGGTCAGGAATAAATAAAATAACTCCACTCATCTGTCTTGTTTGATGAGCCACTTAATTGAATTGAAAGTAATGAACAGCATTGAACAGAACATAAAAGAGGTTCCTTCATGAAATGCTCTTTGAAAGAACACTAATGAAAATAATATATCCTTTCTTTAAACTAACACCAAGCACAACATTGATAGAAAATGGACTAGAGGTGTGTGTTTCAACTGAAATGTAGCTAGAAGACTATGCAAAAACCTAAAAAAAAATCCAAAAATTTGCTTGCTCCATCTCAGTCTACTTTCCTATTTTACAGAATTCTATTTTATAGAATTATAAAATATGTCAACCTTATATCCTGAAGAACAGAGAAGCACTTCATCCTCTTTGGAAGACCTCCTACAAACGTGCTTACAGCATGGTAGGCAGTATTGCAGCTGATGCCTCTTCCTCTGCTCTTCAGGAGAACCACTTCTGGAGGGATATGTTCTCCTAGTGGAATTCCACTGCTGTCCACCAGTAGAACATACAGAGTCTTCAGTCAGGAAGAGCCACCTGCATTTTCCTTT
>BJBW01007764.1:0-11557 GCA_004320125.1 Scolopax mira
GGTTTGTGTGTGCTGCCTGGTGGAGCTCAGTGACATCAGTCGTGTTTTCATGCACAGGCAGATGGGAGCTGGTAGATGTTTCGTGGAAATAAAGCAGATGGGTTCCCTTCTTCTTTACAACTGAGGGACTTTGTAGCGTCTTGTTTGTTTAAATGGAAAAGATTAGAAGAATTTACAGAACTTGTTTGAGAGTTGAGGCTCAGCTGCTGCGGTGGGTCCCCGGCTGCTCCCATTATGTCAGCAGTAAAGCTGCTAAGACAAAGCCAGTTGCAGGGCCCCTTCATTGAATGGTTTGATTAATAAGGACGTATCAGAAGATAAATGCTGGCCGTGTGGCATGTTGTGGGAGTAGCCGTTTCTTTGGGCAGTGTCAGAGCTGGGTCTGTCAAGACAGGTTTGTGTTTGCGTGTCCACAGCTCGGACTTTGGTCGTGAGGAAGATGATTTTCTCCCTCACTCCCGTCACCTCTTCAGTGAGGTCAGAACGAAGTCGCTGCTCAACCCTTAAATGAGGGATGAAATATTTGCTTGTACTTCTCTTTTTACCTGCTTTCTTGGTTGGTTTGCTCCATCTTATAAAAACTAGTAGGATTCTTATCTGTAAAATAAATCAGAAATTTTGGAAGCCTCTAAGGATCGACTTGATGAGCACTTTGTAGCCATCCAAGCGGTGGTTGGTGGTGTGAGGGGGCTGTGTGGAAACGTGATGCACGCTGCGTGTGTCTCTCGGCACGGCTGTACACGTGTCAAACAGAATTCCTTTGGTGTCTCTGGTAATGTTCACAGGCTCCTGGAGGGCTCGATGCTGTGGAGTTTGTGTGCAGTGCAGGTACCAGCTGTCCCCGATACACTGGGACAATCAAAACCCATCACACCCCCACCCGTGTGCATCCTGAGGCACCCCGAGGGTTTTGGAACCACTCTGGGAAGATTAAACCAGGTGCATTTATACTGTGATTTTATATCTGTTTCTAAAATAAGTTTTCTCTCTTCAAACTTTAAAATGGAAAAAGTAAGAAATTCTAAGATTCTTTCTTAAAGAAGACAAACTACTATATATCTGTAAAGATGGGTATCGTAATCACTTTATTCATATCAGCAAGGCCAAGTTTTCAGTAGTTTACACTTCCAATAGACAACGATACAGAATTTGCATTTGCATTAACATAATTATTCTTGACACACCCACTACACGGCGAGGAACTATAGTTACATCCTGTGGATGGAGAAGGACAGGGCGCTGCCGCCGGGTTGGTGGCACAGCTGAGCTGTCACCATGTATTTACATTTGGCCGCCTTTCAGATAGTCTCTTAGAGACAAACGAGAAGAGCTGCAGAAACCTCTAGTACCAAGTTTGGAGGTTTCACCAGGTTTTTTTGTTACATTGTGATTATGGGCAGTATTGAGTTTTGCTGTCTTTTCAACAACTGCAGGTGGTTTTATGATGGAATTACAGGACGTGTTATTTTTTTAGCTAGAAAAATGAGGCCTGGGGGGGAATACTCTCTGGACAAGTATTTCAGATGTCGGCGTTCTAAGAATATATATTAAGAAGGTCAAAGCTTTTCAAAAATAGATATTTTTTTGTAAACTAAATAGCTAAAGTTTCAGTATTGCGTAACTGAGGGAAGAATGCTGTTGTATTTCTGGAAACAGGTGGAACTACAGCTGTTGCTATGGTTTTGGGATCTGGTTTTCGATTGTTTAACTGTGCTCAGATCCCGAGAACTCTGAGAAACGTTTCACTTGTTCTTCGACTGTTTATACATATTGAAAAAAAACCATCCAACAACCTTTTTTTTTTTTGTGTGTGGGCCACATTAAATGTTTAGAAATAAATTCTTTGTCACAAGAACACTGATACTAAAGCACAGTTTGTATTGCTTTCCCCCTCACAAAAAAAAAGTAATGATGAAAGACTACGGAACCTTCAGAAACGGGGCAGATAAAGCAGCCAGTGCTCCTGCTGGGGGAGTGGGACCCCAGTGTCACAGAGACTGCAGTGAAAATGCAAGGAAAACGCAACCGTCACCAAACAAGGTCTTTATTTTTTCTATTTGTGCCCCAGAAGGATAACACTGCTCATAGATTACGAGGCTTTTGCTTTCACAAATGCAGGCTTTATACACAGTGATCTGTTTACGCCACCTGGAAATACAATCTAAAGTGACATCAGGTCTGCGAGAAATTTACATTGTTAAATATTCCGGCTCCCCTTTTGTTTTTTTTTAAAAAAAAACCCCTTCATTTCCAAATCTGGTTTGTATTTGAGTCTGACCTTATTATTGCTTAAAAGATCATAAAAATTCATAACTGAGCTAATGTTTCTGCTGAAAAGCAAATATCAGGAAAGTTTCTTGCGTGAGCAGCTGTGCAAGAGGTAAAAAAAAAAAAAAGCTGAAGGCTGTGAACTAATGCAAGCATTTAAGTCAGTGGTGGGCCCAGGTTTTCTTGCATCTGCCTACAGTACTGTGCTAAAAAGGCTGAGATTTTCCCAAATCCTAAGATGCTTTTTCTCATGCAGGGAAGTGGTTTGGAAAACTCTACTAAGTTAGAATTCCAAGCACTTTGTGACATGGAAATTGTGGGGATTTCTGACTTGAAAAGCCTAATAATAACCCATTGGTCAAAACTTGGGAAACTGCTGCTGGGCAGGAACAAATGTCACGTTTTCAAGCCCCTGTTGCCCGTATGTTATTTCAGAAGAGTTAAAAAGTCGGTGGTTTGTGTGGGTTCCAGAACAAACAAGTTCAAAATAAACCTTGACACGGTACTTGCTGCAAATTTGGGGCATTGTTCTCTACCATCAGTTGGGGATTAACAGGACAGAGAGGGTTTGGAATATTTTCCTTTGTTTTGTCTTACGTTTTCTAGTTGCCACTAAAGCGTTTCAATGCAAGTAGCTCATGAATGTCTGGATGCACAATAAATAATGTAATTTCATCGTATTTCTTTCAAATTTAATCTAGAATCTGATTGAAGGTCAACCAGACAATGTGACACTAAATTCCTGCTCGGTGTCTGTGGGTTATGGTAGGTGTGTTGAAGGAGTTTGGGAAGCAGAGCTTGGCTTCCTATTTTTCAGGTTTTTCATTTGTCTGAAGTGTGTCCCATTTTGGTCGTTTATTAAGTACTTGACCTAAGACAGAGGTGGGAGGGAGAGATGCAAAGCTTTCTGCAGGCTCTGTCAGGTTTCAGTGCAGTTACCAGGTATTGCGTGTGAAGGTGTAGATTCTATCCAAAAGCGAGTCCTCCGTGTGGGGAGGAAAGAAAATAAAATTAAAATGAAGATAAGCAGGTGGTGGGTTTGGCGGTGGGTTTCCCTCCATGTGTAGTTGACTCCACGTTTTAAAGAACCTTAAAATTGTCAAACAAACCAGACACACAGAGAGACACACACACACACACACACTCCCTTTCTCTATTGGGTTTCTAAAAATCCTAAAGCCCCTTCTTTTCAGAGGCTAAAGGTGGTGTGGTCTCTCTGAGACGCTGCTGTTCGGGGACTGGAGGCAGGGTCAACCCACAGCTCGTGTGGGGAAATGCTGGGGACACGGTGCCGCCTCCACTGAGCTCGTGACAGATAGAAATGGTGACACTAACCCTGTCTCTGTGGGACCAGGAGCTCCAGGCGCTGCCACCACCCGGGGACATCTCATGGAGAGCAGCTCCACAAACACCGGGGGCTCTTGCAGCCTCTGGGTGGAACGGGACGGGTTTGGTGCTGTTTCTCCAGACCCTGCTCCTGGTCACAGTTACCATCTGCCACGTTACTCACGAACTGCTGGACGGGAGCCTCTACCTATGGATCTCCATAGGCTCCTCCTGCCTTGAGTGCACACACTGAGCATCCAGCCCTATCCCACGTAACGAGAGACAAATTAAGACAGAGAACTCCGTGTTACCTACGGGAAAACGACATGTAAAACAGCTGCTCACCTAAACCTTCACAGCCAGCACTGTGTAAATAAGAGGGGTTTCAATTTCAACTCAGAATTAACTTATTTGTATGTATCATTTTAGATACAAGTCCTCAGGTTTAGAAAGCGAATGTAGAAATATGTTGGCAAGAGGCAGCGGCAGCAGCTCTGGGCTCTTACAGTTGCCAAACTTCAGCAGAACATCCTAAATTTTAACCTTGCAATTTTGTACAGCTGGATTGCAGGATGGAGGCCTAAAAACCTACTTTAGAAAATAAAAGGCTGATGAGCTTTGGGTTTTTTTTTTTTTATTTTATTTTGTATAATCGCTTCCTAAGTGTTTCTCTGTGTAAAACGAGTATCAGGTACATCAGCGATATATTATTGAAAGCAGGATGTCAAATATTCCCAGAGGCAGCTGAACAACAAAACTCCCTTATTTTCAAGGCGCCGCAGTAGGGTTTCTGTAGCAAACACTCCAGGCTGATGTGCTGCTTGGGTTCTAACTTCTGTGCTCTAAAAACTCTACAACTCCTTAAATTTTTACTTCACGTGACCTGGGTAACCCTGTAATAACATCATGGGACAGCACCGCCTGCCCCCCCCTGAGCTCTGGGAAGCCCGGTGGCTGCCTCTGCCGTAGCCCCGCTGCTGCCAAACGCCGGGATCCCGCACACAAGCGTCGGCCACGTGTTGGGAAGATGCCCACGGTGCGGGAGAGCCGGAGGGGCTGCGGGGCAGGGCTTTCAGGCGGGTTTTTGGCAGCTGTTAAGGTTAAGGAAGGCGGGTGCGTTCCCCAGCTCAGGCAGGGCAGCCGCTAGACGGAGCTGTGAGCCCGGCCAACCCCCCGCCCGCACCGGGACAGACAGCCGGGGGGGCTGTGCCCCTTTCCCAAAGCAGAGCGATAAACTCAACGGTCGTCTGTAGTCAGAATCAAAACCTAAATGGAAGTAGCTCTAAGATGCAGTTAAACTCTTAGTTACTAACTTTTAACTTGCATTACCACTGGGAAGAGCCCAGATTCTTCCAAGTACTGCACCGGATGACTAATTACAAGGTACATTATTTCCATCTCGGACCACACAAAAGATGCTCTTTGGCAGCGACTTATATCAATTTTCTGCCATCAGAAGCCACCGTTACTCGATGAACAGACGTCACCCGTGGAGCTACTCTGACTTCAGCTGCAAAAAAATTTCCATGAAGATGCTGGGCTTTTGCCCAGAGCTCCTGGATGTGAGCAAACCACTTCAACCTAAATGCATCTCCCTCCTGTTTGGAGAGGTGCCCAGGCAGGGCAGCACCCTCAGGTGCTACCCCCCCAGTGCTGCAGCACGTCCAGTCACGCTGCTGGAGTGCACTGGGGGGGATTAGCTCTGCCTACAGTGTCTGGCAGCTCTATCAGATGTAGGATCTGTTATTAAGGCAGTGGAGGTTTAGACCCTACATTGTTTAGGTTGCGTAAGCAGTATGTACAGTAAATCTTGTCATTCAACAGCTGTGTGTATCACCACAGAATTTGGCACAAATCAGCGTGACTGGGAAGTGACAGATGGCTAGAACTGGGTAATTTAGGAGATGTCTATCAGGGGTTACAGGTAGGCACTGGGTATGTATGTGGAAGACTGTACAAAGCCTCTCATCTCCATTAGTCCTTCATCTTTAAATATAACGTAGCTGTAACTAGCTTTTTACAGTAATTAAATGAAAAGTCAGCCTTACCAGAGATGACTGTCATGAGTGTCTTTGGCCCAGACAGGGAGCTGCTAGGAAGGTGGAGTGTTGCAGAGAAAACTGAAGGTGCTAAAACAACTGGTGTTGCAACTGCAGACACTTGAAGGTTGAAATTGGGCTGATTTGGTAACTGGCCGGATGGGCCTGTGAGTGATGGAGCAAAGGAATCCTGGAATAATCATGTGGAGGAGCCTGCAGGCAGCTGTGTATTGCCCTGCACTGTGTGCATCGTCCCGTGAGCCTGGCTGCCCTCCCACTGCCTCCTCGGCAACGCGCCCCGTTCCTGACACCTCATCTGCCCCTCTCTCCAGGCAGCAGAGCAACCCCCGGAGGCAGCTCAGTGGCAGCCTAGAGCTTTTCACTCCAGTGGCATTAGTCTATAATGGGGTGGGTTTTTTTGAGCTGACCACTGTTCCAGTTCCAGCTTCTCAAATGCCTGGGAAGGATTAGAAGTGATGTCTCTTCTCTATGAGCATCCCTCTGCTTTACGGTTCTGTAGGCTGCTGGGGCTAATTCTTCTTTTCCCTGGGCAGCTGTTTTGACAAACACCCGGGCGGTGTCTTACAAAGAAAAGCCAGTACAAGGGAAAAGCTCATCTGTGAAGGAGAAAGGAAAGGCAAAGGCTACGTGCAGCGTGAGCTCTGCCTGGAGCACGGCCTCCGTGGCGCTGCCGGCGCCGTACGAGCGCGCGATGAAGCCTTCCCATGAACACAGCACACCAGGTTTTCATTTCACAGCCTTCTGACCTCAAAGAGCTTTCCAAAATCAAGTGACTGAAGCGCTCTGCAATTATTACCATTTCCCGTTAGCTGCTCAATTTAACTGCGAAGTTGCATTTAAAAATTCACTCAATGCGCTGTTGAAGAGATTTAAAAAGCCTGAAAGCTCCCATCCTGCGGGGCAGGAGCAGTGCAGGCTGGTGCCTGCTGCTCTCCGGGCTCTCCTGTACTTCTGCCTTTCACTTGTCTGTTCCTCAGGGTGAAGGGGCTCTACCCAGCCCGGGCTGAGCAGAGGCTGCTAAAAGATACACGGACAAATTGAACAGCACTGCTCATAAACAGCAACAGAGCCAATTAACAGTTGTGATCATCTCCAAACAATTAGAGGAGGGAAGTTTGTTGGGGAACCCAGGGACAAAAATGAAAAGGCTAAGATGGGAATTCCTTCTCAGGCAGAAAGAAGAATTTGTGCTCTTTTTGGTTTTGTCTGGAGAGGCATCACCCCCACTCAGCACAACCACACCACAGCGTTTTAGGGACCAGCCCTAAACAGACACCTGCCCAAAAACACTATAGCTGGTTATGAGAAACAGGCAGCTTTTAAATGAATATTCTATCTTTATCCAAGAAACAGGTGAAGTTAATGTATACTATCCCTGATTGACCTCAGGACCCAAATACTGACAACCTCCATCACCTTGAAGACAAGAGACTTCAGCAAATCATCCAGGACCACGTTTTAGAGGGGAAGGAATCCCAGGGATTATTAGGAGACAAGATCCGGGGACAGCAGCCATCCAAACCGCTGACCCCCAGCTCAGGCCCTGGCTCTGCCCCTCTCACTCTGCTGCTGCTGCCTCTCCGTCACCAAGCAGCCACGAAGAGCAACCTCAGACTCATTGTTTAAACTTACAGTAGTCACAGATTCCAAAATACAATTAAATACTTTAAGTTAGACCTAAACATATTTTTACCTAGATTTAACACAAGCTTTCCTCTCTGCAGTGCAGCGACACTGCCTGGCACTCATACACTGTACCAAAAAAAGGGTTCTAAAGTGGTCTTCCCCTGGATTAACACCACTAATTAATCTGCAGTGGCACAAGGAAGTCTTTAATAAGCTTGACTCCCATCTAGGTAGCTCTAAGGGGTGCTCTGTTTTGATTAGTTTTCCAAAGAGTCACTAACGACGTGAATGTAATCTTGCATTCCTTTCTTTACATGCCTACGAAAAGTCCACGCCAAAAACGTAACGTGGGGGTGAGTCTCGGTGAATGACAGACTCCCTTCTGTCACAGCAGAGCTATTTTTGATACAGAAGGCGTCAGGCCTCAGAGGATTGAGCTGGAGTTTAACATGGGCTGGTTTGAATAATATGGCATAGAAGAAATGTTGTTAGAGGAATGCACAGACTGAACCAACATGTGGCCTCGGGTAATTCAGCAGTTACACCTCATCACACGCTCGGCGGAGATTTATTTAAGGAGGGGGGGAAGGTGAAAGCCAGTTCTGTGGCAGCAGGCTAACAGCTGGCTCCTCTTCCTCCTTCCTATCAACAACAGCCCAAAAGCAAACCTTTTCCTCTACCACCTCATCGCTGCAGATTAAAAAAGAAAGGAGATGAGAAACACGAGAGCATCTTTTCTGAAGAGTCACCCCCCCACCCACCCCGAGGGAAAAGCAGCATCTTTCCTGTCCCTCGTTACCCAGCGGCAGCACCGCCCCGACCCTGCCCCGCGCCCACAGGAGAGCTGAGGATCCAAACAAAACCTCCACAGAGGATCTGTAAAGAAAATTGTCAAATGGAAGGTTACAGTTAGTTTTTCTAAGGAGCAGCAAGGTCACGGGAGACGGGTACACGTGAACAAACGTAATTCTTATCATCACTCAGAATGTGTTTGTCGTATTGCTGCTTTTGTTAAGCAAAGAACAAAGACCAGAGGGATCTGTTCCTGTTGTGTAGAATCTTAACGGTATTTACTAGAGCTTTCTACTATGTTTAAAATGTAAGAGTTTGTTTGAAGTTCAGAGCGAGGCAGAGAACCACTCGTAACTACTGTTCTTCTGTTTTGCTGCTATTCCTGAACTTCACCACCATCACTGTTATGTTGTCGGGACATCCTCTGTAGAAGGACTGTAGAACTATACTCTTTGCCCCAAAGTGCGGTTCATCCAAGCGTTCCTTGATGAATCTCACAGCTTCCTCGTTGCTGAAGGCGTCCCACAGACCATCCGACGCCAAGATCATGAACTCTGGCTGCAGTTTGTCCAGGTCAAAGGTAAGAATATCAGGGTCAGGAATGACAACGTTCAGGTTCTTCAGAGGGTAATCTCCTAAGGAACGGGACATGGCCAGGATCCCCTGCACGCGCCAGGAGCCATTAAAGCTGATAAAACCACCTGGAGAGAAACACCAACACTTAAAGCAGGGCTTTTAGAAGTTCAAGCGTTTCCCTGGCTTCCTGCCAGACCCACCCCAAAAATTCGCTACGCTCTCCCAGGGGGCACGCAGATGTTAACCCATCTCCAAAAGCAGGAGATGCCGTAGGTAAATCCCGGAGGGTTGCAGGGAAGAGCTGGATTGTGCTGGTGAAAGAGCTGGAGCAGAGAAGTCAGGAACAGCTCTGCTCTCAAACGAAGCAGCTTCAGAGAGACCGACAACCTGCCGGACACCGGCACCCCCGGGCTGCACAGCTCACTGCTCAGAAAGCCCCACGGCAGAGACACTGAAAGCAAACCTGGATCTTTTTGTGTGAGTAAAGAAAAAAGAGCTCCTTTTCCTGTGTAGCTCACGTTTTCCCCATTTCAGAAGATCCATGAAGGAAACACCAGCGAAACCACCCTGCAGCAGGACTCACATCTCACTTCTGAGGCGTAGGGCAAAGAAGCAAGTGCAAAAAACATTCATAGGCTCCTCTATCAAACTGCCTTCAGTGAGCTGTGTCAAAAAGGACCAAAAAGACTGTGGAGAACAAACCGGTCAGGAAATTTTATTTCAAGCCAGAAAAATGCAATGTGGGATCTGACCGATTGATTTTACCATCACCAGGATTAAGGCTGCTTCTAGTTGAAAATATATTATTTAGGGGTTGCTTATAGTGAGGTAAGTTTTGAGCTGAAATCGGTGACTCTGCCAGAGCCAGCACCCGGCTGTGACACGGGCTGGTTGTGCCAGGGAGGGAACTGCACCGTGTTCAAGGTCAAAAAGTGACATTTAGGCACCTTCAGCTCCTGTGCCTGCATCTGCCTGCCGCTGTCGGCACCGTTTCATGGCAATATTCCTGTCGTCTCAATGTGAACGAAACGTCACTTGAAGACAAATAATTTGCAAACGTGGGACATTAAAATGTATGACAAAATGAGGTGAACTGTTGTCTTTTTCTATCTGCAAGCTGTCTGCTTTGGCGTCCTTAAAAATGTCTCTGTTCTTTGCAGTTATCAGGATGTTTTCAGCTCTGCACTTCAGCCTGTGGGGTGTTTGTCAGTCACCCAGTCACCTCAGTCTCATGAAAACATTTCCATTCCTGCTCGCCTGATCTGGAATCTGTAAATTCCTTCTGCTTTCACGTGGAAACTAAATTTCATTTAATGATTCATTGGTGTTTAAAGCTTGAAACTTCATTTGTGTTCAAACCAGCAGAAAGACAACTTTTTAGCGGGGTGTTTTCATGAATACTTCTAAGGGAATCTCCATTAATGAAGGTGTTTCCTTCCACAGCCATAAAAAGCAAGGACTGGTGACCCTACTGCAGCTCCTCTTCAGGCAAACCATCAAACAAATCTCCTCTGGCTGCTGCTGCAGGTTCTGAGGGCTGAAGGTTACACAGACACCTCCTCACCAGCCCGGGGGGGGTCCAGAAGCCATTAGGACTATGGTACCCGGGGTGTGATCTTGTGTGCGTGTTGGAATGACAGAGGGAGCAAAATGCAGCTGAGAAGGAGCAGTTTTAAGCAGCCACTGCAGCCACAACCAGAGGAGAGCGATGCCCGTCGCTCTGGCAGACAGAGAGGCTGATGGTGCTGATGGGCTGAGAACACCTATCTGCTGGGGTTGTGCTTACAGGGACTGAGTGACTCCTCGGTGCCAGGCTCAGGTGGCACCCAGAACTGCCTACGGCACAAGCTGACTTCCTGTGCTTTGCTGAGGTGTCTGTTGGCACCTCTAATATTTCCTTTTATAAAGCCAGCCCTACAGAACACAGAAAAATGCTCACGGAAAAGCCAACATTCTGCAGCACCGACTGCCACCGGAGGAGAAAAGACATTAAAGAAATAGAAGCTTTTTGGCAACTGCCCAAACATTTAGCGTATGAGTGAGAGCTGAGCTCAGAGGATTATGTTCAAGGTGAATGACTTAAATTTCTATCAGTCACCTTGTGGGTCTACGACCAAGTGTTTCTTCACGAGCCAAACCCACGGTTGTTTCAAGGCCACTGCCTTACGCTGGGAACAGCGCTCGAGCTCCCAATCGGAAGGAGCTTCCTTGTTTTCTGGGGAAACCACCATCCTTGTGTCACAGGACACGCATTCCCCTCAGGGCAGAGGGGTGGGACCCCAGTCTCATTCAGCTGGGAGAGAGGTGGCACCACGGCCTCACACCGGTGAGCATATATCAGCTGAAAATAAAGTCAGTCTTGACCCAGCCCCTGTGACCGCTGCTGTTCGCTGCCCGGCCACGCCATGGGGAGGGCAATTCCACAGGATGCAGCACCTCGGCTTGAAATATAGGGCCCTGCCCTGCTCTCTTTGCTGCTCTCCTTTTTTTTTGGCAACTGGCTGCAGGTTTGGAGACCAGTGAGCTCCCTCCTGCTGTGCTGCAGGAACTCCAACAAAAAACCTGAGCGGCATCTCCTGAGGCTTCGTCACAAGAGCTGCTCGAGCCATGTCAGAGTGATAAATGGACATTTTATTTCAGGTTTTGGGTTGACTAAGACTTTGGACGCAGTTGCTGGGAGCGGGGAAAAGAGAGGGACCTCCCCCTCTACTCTGCCCTGGTGAGACCCCATCTGGAGCACTGTGTCCAGCTCTGGTCTCCCCAGTTCAAGAAGGACGGGTAACTGCTGGAGAGGGTAGAGCAGGGGGCTACAAAGATGATTAAGGACCTGGAGCATCTCTCTTAAGGAGGAAAGGCTGAGGGACTTGTGTCTTTTTAGTCTGGAGAAGAGAAGGCTGAGGGGGACATCT
>BJBW01007764.1:11604-22840 GCA_004320125.1 Scolopax mira
GAAGTTCCATCTAAACATGAGGAGGAGCTTCTTTACTTTCAGGGTGGCAGAGCACTGGAACAGGCTGCCCAGGGGGGTGATGGAGTCTCCTTCTCTGGAGACATTCCAAACCCACCTGGACAAGTTCCTGTGCAGCCTGCTCTGGCTGACCCTGCTCTGGCAGGGGGTTGGAGGAGATGATCTCCAGAGGACCCTTCCAACCCCGTGTGATTCTGTGATTCTGAATTCCTTCCCCGTCCACCGAGGGCTGACAGCAGCAAGTGGCTCCTTAACATCCACCGTGGCAGCAAAAAATGAGGGACTGGTTGAGACTTGTCATCCCAACGTTTCAGCCCCGCCGAAACGCACAGGGCAAGTCCCGCTCTCCTTTGTGCTGCTGTTTCAGGCTCCTCAAATGGATTTATCTCAGACAGAGGTTTGAAGGGTATTTTCTCAACCGTGACTATATGGATTTCACTTTCAAATGAAATCTAATCCTACTAACACAAACGAGCAGTCATTTTATAACTACCCACAGGGCACTGGGCACTGCACTTGATGGTGCAATGTAAAGTTGGAAAACTGAAATGTAACCTAATGATGTGGTTATTGTCACTTTCTCCTGCTCTACACGGAAAGAGAATATCGAGATGGTGGGAGAAAGGCAGGTACTTTTGTCACAGTAGCAGTGGAGGGTTCATAATTCTGTTTGGGCACCTTGCTTCAATTGTACACTTACTGTATGTAAAGAAGGGATTTTCCAAAAAGTGAAAGTATCCAGCAGTGGTATGAACCAGACTGTATGTTTTTAACAGCTTTATGAGGCCGTATGAATCCTGGTAATCAATGGGGCAATAGGTACCAGAGAAGCAAATTCATTAAGTCTCCAGGATAGACAGAACATTCCTTGTTTAGCTGCAGATGGTTAAAACATTTCCCTGACCATTAAAATAATTTTTTCCAAAGTTGGAAACTCCTGCAAAAATCCAGGTTCATTTTTCACATTATCATCTTATACTCACTTCTATCCAAAATATCAACTGTTTTTTTCTCTCTTAAGTGAAGGCCTTCTCTAAATGAACGATGGCACAGAGGCCCTGGACTTGGCTAAGAGGGAAGTAATTTCATAGAAAAATCTCCAGATTTTATTGATTCATCCCCCAAGTACACAGTTGAGGCAAAATGAGACCAAGATTTTCCTGTTCCTCCTTCTTATAATCCATGTACTTCTGCTTCCCCTTTGGGAGATGTCTGTGACCTCTGTTCTCTGCCTGGCAGCAGGAAGGACCCCGCTGCTCTTACGCCTCCTTGGCCATAAAAGCAAACTGAGAGAAAAGGGCACTTTCCTCTGTGCATGTTCCAGGCGTTTATGCTGGTGTGAGCGTATTGATAACCTGTAGTTTTTTAAAATGGTTTCTACTCAGTGAAAAACTTGTTATTTCCACTTCACAGATGAAAATGTGGAGGCAGAAAGGCAACGCATCTCTGGAGGCAGTGCCCTTTGGTAGGTTCAACACAAACAAGAGGAACTTCTTTCCTTCATCAAATAATTTGCTGCTGCAGGAGCCAAACCAGATATAGGTTCAGAAGAGACTTTGACAAATTCATGAAGAATTGGCTATTAAACTTGATGATCCAAATGTAACTTCTAGCCCAGGAGGTCACTAAACTGACAAGTGATGAAAGGGAGAAAGATTTACTGTGGAAAGGTTTCTGTTTCTTACATTCTTTCCCTGTACCCCTGCTACAATTGCCGTGTTTGTGCTCATTAGCAGTCACTAGATGGGGACAGAAAAATAGCTTTGATGAATTAGATTCCTGCTCGGCTTGTTTGAGGAACTAAACCTCACTCAGCTTCAGAGCCAGGCTCTCGTGTACAGGCTGAGATTCGGTTTGGGGTGAAGCAGCCTCTGATGCTGCAGCTGCTTCTGTTTATTAATTTGCTCCCAGCAGAGATCAGAGGGAAACTGACCGGGACAGTCAACTGGCTGGTGAAGATGGAGCTGCTCTTCTTAACCCAACATGGGCTCGTTAAGGGACAGGTCAATTTGCTTCCACTCTCTGTCTGCGCCATCGCATCCCACTGAAAAGTGCTGTATTAATAATGGAAGATTTTATCTGCTGATGCTTCAGTCTAGTACTTTTCAGTCTCTCTCAGGGGAAAAGTCTATATTATTGACAGAATAGAGAAGAAAAAAGATGAACCTTCAATCCAAAGCAAAAAACGTTACGACTCACCAGCTCTTTTAATCCTCTTCCTCTCTTTCAGTTGGTAGGGCTTGTGATCGTGTGACAGGGGGATGGCGTTCCCGTCTTTGTCACACAAGACTCCTCGAGAATCACCCACGTTGGCCACGGTCAGTTCTTTATCTGACAACAGCGCGATCAAGCACGTTGTACCTGCAAAAAAATAGAAGGGAATGGGAAGCAAAACAAAAACCCCAAAATAATTAGCAGGAAAATGTTCTTCCTATTAATAATGGCTGGAATGGGAGAAGTGTGTTCCAGGCTCCGTCTGAGAGCTGTCTCTTCCTAATGGCCAAGGAAAATAGTAAGAGAAAAGTATAAATTAGTCCCAGAGCCCCATTTGCAGCTCCTGTGAACAGGAACTGCTGCACCAGACCATGCACGGGTAAAACAGAGCTCTCGCCCCTCTTCCCCTCAGGAACTGGGGTCAGGGGGTTTTATTTTCTTCTTGACAAGGGGAAAAGATTTGACATTTTTAATTACTTTAATCTTTAAATACAGAGAAAATGTAATTAGTTGTTGACCACCATATCCAGCAGGCATGGTATTTGTTGGTTAAGGTGGCAGGAAAATATTGGAAAAATTGTGTGTTTTTCAAGTGTGAACACTATAGTTTTTCTTTTCCTTTTTTAATTGATGTGGAGTGGGACGAATGTTGAGCCAAGCAGATCCCATTCAGGCCATGCCCTTTCTCTGTTTCCCCTCTGTTTCTCTCACGTGAGCTGTATCCACGAGAACTCCAGCTATTGCAAATATTCCTTGCATGGGCTTTGGACCAGATGCCACAATTCCATTTGTATTTTAGAACAGAAAGATGGCAACTCTGTTTTTAGAGCTACACAAACACTAAAAGGGAACCTGTCTGGCTCTCAGCGTAGCTTGCAAAGCACTGCTAAAATTGTTACAAAAGGCACTCTAGTATCCTTCAACAATAAATAAAATTAACTTCATGGCTTTCTTTTCCTTTTAGGTAGACCAGAGAAGCACATGGTTGGGTTTTCACCTCTGTCGTTAATTAATACCTGACTAGTCATTAATAAAAAATGGTTCATCCACCTCTGGGGTGCTCCGGAAGGAGCACTCAGGGTCACCCAGCCTGATGAAGGGCCCTGGCCGTGAAACACCAACCAATGGTGGTGTTACAAAGTGACACATCTCTGCTGGCATGTTCTAATTAGACAGTTTTAATAAAAATGCCAGCAAGGGGGCATTCCAGCACTGCCCACCCCCAGTGGCATCCCGACCCCTGGTTTGGCTCCTGGGTTTCTTACAGCTAAATTCTCACAGCTGCCACTCGCTGCGTCACCATCCAAACCCAGAATTCAAAACCATGTTTTGCTGTTCCCATGTCAGTAGTTGAATATCCCATGACTGGTATAAATAAAATAGCCAGTAATAAACAATTTATGTTTAGATGCACTGCGTTTCTGAAGATTTATTTTTAACTTAATGGTCTGTCTTGCACAGCCCTGATCTAGAGCTATTTTTTCAAAAGACAGGCATGCATACATATATATATATATATATTTAGCTTTTTTGCAATTGACTGATACATTGCAGACCTAAATGGAGATACTTTCCCATTCATTGCTCAAAACCCCTGGTAACTGCACAACCTAGTGGCTCTCCTAACAATAGGACATGCAGAGGAACCTGTCCACCAGGATCACCCAAGGAACCCAGCAGAATGAGCTGCCCCCTCAAGGAGCACCTCCCCTGACAGGCACCCGAGGCTGCAGCCAGGGGTGGGAGGAGGCCATGCTGAGAGGGGGCTGGGTGCCCCCCTCTTCAGATGCAGGTGTCCAGCCTTGGTGAATAGACCTGCTCTAACACCACAGAACTTGGTAATTGAAACATCAGTATCCAAAACACAAAGTCAGCAAGATCATAATGAGGTACAGGCTGCTGTAGTGGGGTGCAGCTGGTCATTTAAGCAGAACAACCCAGGATTTAGTGTTTGAGGTCACCTCATTCTCTACCTGAACAAAAGCTATTAACTCTGCAAACCCACAAAGCTTGGCTTCAATAAAAAATATTATAGCAGTGAACAGCAACCTCCCTTGCTTTTATTCATGAAAATTTCCTTAGCAAACATTGAAGCAGCATCGTGCTGGCAATCTGTGAGAGACCAGAGGTCTGGTACCTGCTGAAGCTGGGCTGACATTCCATCTAGACTTCAGAGAGAAAAAGAAGAGCTGCCTTTGCAATCTGGGTTGAAACCAAAACCTGTGAGACGTAAAGTGGGGACAAAAGTGGAATCCCTGCTGGATGGGACTATAGAGCTAAAAGCAGCTGCAGAAGGACCCCGAGGAGCCACACGCGAGGCTGTGGAGCTCTGTCACCCACCACCCAACTGATGAGAGCTGTGGCTTTACCTCCGGCTGCCGCCTTGGCCTGACATTTGCATATGTAAATTCCCTGACCCCCCGTGGCTCCGCAGATCGCCTGCCCCTGCTCGTGGCACCAGCACAGCCTGTATTTTTCCTCCAGGCAGCAGTAAAAATCATACACCTCCCAGTAAGGAAAATACTGCAAATAACATCCCATAGCCCTGGCATTTAGCAAGTAAAACACTTCACAAATACAGCCATTATCACCACAATTTATATAAAAATGAGAACTTTGAACACAGTCTTCTGGGTTATATGATCTGTGTGAACGAAAGAGAACGAGGGCCTGAAACAGAAGATAATTTCCAGAGCAATTTAGGAAGGATCAGTGGTTCCATGGTCCCTGACTGATGGTCGGGCTATCGGTAAGTCCCTGACCTCACGCTACTGCCTGCCATTACACCAGAAAGCAAACTTATTCTATTTTGTTTTCTTTTCCATCTATTTTTATTTCAGTCATTTAACCTTGTGTAGAGTTAGAAAACATCGTGCTCTTGTCAGCTGCCTCAGATTTAATGCCATTGCACAATGGAAAATTCCCGACATAAAGGGTCCAAAATTGAGAACACATGTTATATTAGTCCCTTGATGCAGCTGCCCGAATAATACCCTGCTGAGCAGTTTACAAAGAAAATCACCAGAAAATTTAAAACCTGTACTATGCTGGCTGCAGAGATAGGGGCTTTTTGTTGTTTCTTTTTTCTTTTTTTTCATCTGTTGGGTAAGATTATTGGTGGTGTATATTAGTATCAGACAAGGCACCTTGTAAAAGTCAAGACTGCACCGGCTCTATGAGTTTTTAGAAACCCGCTTTATCGAGAGGAGGAGGAGGCACCCGAGTGCAAAGAGGACCTAATTAATACATGAAAAGGCATTAGAGAGCCCAGGCAGGATCCAGCTCACCCTCCAGCCCCTGCAGATTTCGTGCTTTGCATGTGGCATCACAAAATCCTGCGTGTGTCTGGCTCCAAATCCCCGCTGGTGGGGCAGCTCGGGATGAGGACCAGAGCTCCTGTGCTCCCGATGGCCCCTGTTGGCTGAAATTCCCCCAATTGCCCTCGTTTCATCCTAATCTATTAACGAAAGCGCAATTAATCTTGCCAGGTGCTCACCACGTCGCTTCTCCCTCTGCCAAGTTTTCCTTCAGTTTACCAAATCTCTCATGCCCCATGGGTTTCAGGCCATCAGCACAGGGAACCTCTTCCCTTCTTCTTGCCCCTCATCGTTCTCTTCCACCCCGAGCTCTGGCCTGTCCCTTGGTGAGGAATCACACCTTCACCTTCACCCTGCCCTGACCTCAGGCTCCTCAGCAGCAGAAGTGCCCGGCCAAGGCTCTTTCTCCTGAACAACTGTCCTTCCCACACGTGCCTTCTCACTGCTTTTCCCACTCCTCCCACACCTTTTCCCTGGCTCTTCACACAGAATCTCTTTCTCAGACATAACTGAGAAGCGAGACTTCCCCCTCCTACATTTCAACCATTTCTTCCCCATTTGCACAACATGTGCCGAGGTTACTCATGTGCTGCCTCCCATCGACCCGTCCTCCTACTCTAGTGATGTCATTTTAACATTTTTTACTCGTTATTGCCTTATCTCTGTCCTTCTCTGGATCTTTACTTTTGTAGTGCAGCTTCATCATCCCCCTCTCAAAAAAACCCCACCATTACTTTTGATGACCTCTATGGCTACCACTGCCTTCCTGCCTCACCTCCAGGCTCACTGAAGATGCAGTTTGCAGTCACTGCTGGAGGTTCTCTTTCCCTCCAGCCCCACACTGCACCTCCTCCAGCACAGCCTCTGCCCCGGCCCTGCCATTGACATGGCTTTTGCTGAGACCCTGACAGTGTTTCCCAGCTGCAGTGCAGACAGAGCTTTTCCTGTCCCTCTGGCACAGCCAACTCAGTGCTTCCCCTCAGCTGATGAGAGACTTTTCTCCTAGTTTTCCCCTTTGCTTCTCTAATTGCAAGTGTCTCTGAGGACACCTTCATCCATCTCCTCTCCTCTCCTCTCCTCTCCTCTCCTCTCCTCTCCTCTCCTCTCCTCTCCTCTCCTTCTCCCTCTCTTTTCTCACCTAAAAGCTAGTTTTCTTTGCAGAAATGTCTCCCAACATTTTCACTGACCACCTCCCACAGCTCCTTTTGGATGGAATGACCTCAGAAACAGAGACCATCATCATTATTTTCTGAGGGACCAACACTGTCCCCTTAGCGTTTGGCCTAAAAGCATTAAACCCCAGGGGGCTAAAAGCTACATTAATTCCCACAGAGGTAGGGCTTGTGACAGCTTGTCTGTATTAAACAGAAGCCTGTGCAAGAGGAAGTTAAGTTTAATCTCATCTCTGGAAACAAAGCAAAGTGACAAGAGAAGGAAAAAAGTCCAAATATAATCCATATTAATTTTTAGAGAGAGACATGCAAAGAGACCAGGAAACGACAAGGCAGGGAGTGGAAGTGCCCAGAGCTTCACCAGCTGGGACCACTGTGAAGCTGCAGGGAAAAAGATCCCCAAAAACCTCACTTAGAAAGGGAATATCCCAGGTGCCTGGACCCACACCATGCTTGGACGGACACAGCTTTCGCAGTCTGCATTTCGTAGGGTCAAATATAGAGCTGGAAAATTTCTGTGTCAACAGCCTGAACCCCTGCACTGAGAGCATCTTCGGAAACAGCAGCGGGTGTGATGCAGCCAGATCCCTCTCCCAGGTATTGAACTGACAATGGAGCGACAGCTCTGGCCAGTCCTGCCTTATCGGTGACTCCTGGTCAGATTTTGTTAAGTCTGGATCCCCTTCCACAAACTATCAGGGCACAGTAGCACCCCTCTGGTGCCTGATCGAGGGGTCCTCTGAGCAGAAATCCGTTTGTAGCCACTGCAGGTCAAGAAATTCGGTACTTGCTTGGCTGGACTGATTAAAAAACAACTCAAAAAACCCCTTCCCATCTATTTTCAACAGAGCTCAAGCTGAATTCACACAATAATTAAGCAGGAACTAGTATTTTTGGGCTTAAATAGTGTCCAGAAGAAAAGAGTATTACTCAGGTCAGTGCAAAAAGCAGGACAAAAAAAAAAAAGATTTAAATTTACTCTCTGCTAGCGACTCACACTGCATGCACTGCATGCAGCTTCTTTCTCATTTATAGACCATGTATTTCCACTTGCCTTACAGGGACTTTAAATCCTAACCAATAAGACTCCAGTAGTTTTCAGGGCAGATACTGACGTTTTTATCATTAATATAGCTGTCCTCTGTGCCCATCTGCCTCAGCTCCTCCTGCCGAGACCAGCCATGTGTCTCCTGAATTTCTATTTTACATGCTCTGCACATACCCCTCAGGCAATGCAAATAAAACTTTGATTATAGCCCGTGGAACAGACAAGACTGAGACTTGTATATGAGGGAGGGTACGGGAGTCTCTTGCTTCCCAGTCGCTAAGAACATGGATAAAAAGTGGTGGGGAGAAAGGAGACGTGTTGTCAGAGCATCAAGATCCTGAAATGCTCTGCATGCCCTTCAAATGACCCACCAATTCTAATCCAAAGCCATAAAAACAAATCTAATTATCCTCTGCTTATTTATAAGATAAGCAACGATAAAACCACACAGCAGACATTCACCTTTCCTTCACACTATGGCCACGAGGGGAACTGCAGGGGCTGAAGCCCTTTCCTTGCTCTGATGCTCCCCAAACCACGGGTCTGGGAGGGAAGAGGGGACAAATTAGGTACGACAGTTCTCCCAACTGATAAAAATGACCTCAACAACCCGTAATGATCTGTGAATTCCAGTGGGACTCCTGTATAACCTTTTGCTGGGATGGGCCTTTTTCTGGATCGCAATGATCCGCACGCTGCCTCCTTGGCTGGTTTCTAATCCAAGGCACCATTTATCATTTGCATTTTCAATGACATCAAGCCTTCATCAAAGATTTTGTGAAAGGTCGAGCTAATTGTGCTCATTAGCACTTCTGAGACCTTTCCTTCTTTATAGGTTATTGAAATATTTAAATAGCTACACCATTTCTTTTAGCAGAAGCTATGCAGATTAGAGAAAATACTATTATAATCTCCAAAATACACTGTTTTGGAAAATGACTGGGCTAACTACCTGTGAATGAAATAAAGTGCTGATCACTCCCAATACCTTTCAAAAATACATGTGCCTTTTTAAAGTACCCACTTCCTTTTCCTCAAATTCCTTCCAAGGTACATGGGCCACAACAGCCTATTTGTCATCCAGGCGTTTGCCCCTGAATTCCCTCAGGGCTGGTGTTTCCTACAAATGAGCTGCACCTGCTCCCTTTTTTAGCAAAATTTTTTCTGCAAAAGTCAGTTTTGTAGAGCACGAGCCTAAAAATAACCATTCTGAAAATTCAAGGTCTCATAATTCTTTAATCATCTCAACAAAAGGGTTTTTTCCACCTAAAATTAAAAGAACACCTTCTTTTAAAATAGATTAAAAGAAACATAGGATGTTAGAAACATGTAAGAACTATTTCAAATCTTTCTAAGGCTGTAGCTTAATTTCCACCGCGAAACAATTCCTACCTGCCTGAATGCAGCACTATTTTAAGATTTTATATTTGAAACAGAGAACCGTATTGTATTTCTATTTAGATTGATCCTATTTCAATCAAAAATCAATGAGTATGTTTATATAACTCAATTCTGTTCGTCGATCATATTATATTCACCATATACAGTAATTTGGGATATACTTACTGGCGAAACGATTCGTGTAGATGAAGCTCTGTAAAAAGATACCTAAAAGTGTCTTCCAGGCAGGAAAACAAAAGCTGGAAGGAAGTTTTGTGCATCAGGTAACAAAAAGTTAATTACTGAAAAACGGAAACCATTTTGGGCAGCCTCTCCATCTTCCAGACTGCTCTGACACTGCCTCATCAATACTGGTGCAGAAACGGGGAGCGCTCCCACCTTCGTGCTCTCCCACCTCCGCCTGATTAATTTCTCCTCCTTATGAAAAATAATCTTAATACAAAGGGAATCTCCATCTCAGTTCAAGAGTCAATTTCTTGTGTCGCTCCCGTACTCAGTTTCACCTGAGCACCCTGCTCAGCCATTTAATACACTGGACGTAGAAAATACGTTGAAAACAGTTTCTTTTTTTCTGTTTAGAAATGTCTGTATTTCACCTAATTAAAGGTGACTAATTAAAGTAGGGAAAACCACGTGTGCAACCTTTTTTCTGCATGGGCTCAGGCATCCTGCAGCCATTAAATCTCCCCGTGCAGCCTTGCAGTGGCGCAGTAAGAGAAAATGCTTCCACCAAGGTCTGTACCTGAGAGGAAAAGAAACCTCTTGCTGACACTTTTCCTGTGAGCCCACGGGCTGAAACATGGTCTGTGTGGTCAGTGCAACACAAGAGCCTGCACACGAGCTTCAAAGTCTGAATTCTTCTGATTGTAACAGCTCCTTGAAGCACTGGACACCAAAACGACTGTAGATGACCATGCAATGTCGTGTATGGACAGGCAAGGATCCTGCTACTGCTTTTCCAAACCATATTCCCACAACAGCCACTTACAGTTTTACAGTGAGATAGGTGTCGTCTGCTTTGTTAAAGATTTGTCCCAAATCCTGTCATCTTTAAGACAAATCGTCCAGGGATCCATTAGAAATCACCTACAGCTCTGCACTTCCCATTATGGACATATATAAAATCTCAATGTAAACCATAGTCTGCAGAACTGACCACACCAAAAAAGAAGTAAAAAAGAAGGGATTCCATCCTCTTATTAAGTTCAGATAAATGAACTTCCACAATGAAGCACCAAAGATATTAAAGATGCTACGTTTATGACACTACCTGGCTTTGAGGGGGTCAGTTCAGTCCTGACCTGCTGCAGGATCTGCCCTCCATTTTAAAAAAGCCAAAGTTTGGTGGTGGTGGCACAGGGACAGCCGGTGCTCGGTGATTTGAAGCGTCAGCAATGAGGTCAGCAGTGGCACTGCTCCACACGCTGCCCCACAGGGCCACCTAAGAGCAAAACTGACCCTATCTAGTCAGAAAATGTTATGCCAGATGCTCAACGGGCTTTTATTAGTGACATTCAGCTGTAACAATCCCTGCCATCACATGGGAAAAAAAGGAGCAAAATGATAATCCCCCTTCAAACACCCCACCACCAAAATAATTGAAAGCATCCCATTTGTGCCGAGTCCTGTGACACCTCTGGCTTTATCCCAGTCCTGCCTAAAGGATCAAGGCTGCAAAATTTCATCTGAACCCTGAGAATTGACCTGCACTTTTCTAAGATGCCTGAGCCATAAATACCAGACTTAGAGCAGCAGCTATAAATAAGGTGTCAGCGGGTAGGCACTAAGCTGAACTCAAGGTATATAATTAGCAAATTCTTCACAAGCAGAGTAACTAACAGCTTGCTTACAGATGCAGCGCACATCTCCGCATCGCTCAGCTTTCATAGGGCTGCTCAGAAAACTCCGTTGCAACTGGCAGTTGTACCCCACAAATGGGTTTGACTGGGACTGCATCAGCCCTCAGCTCCTGTGCTTGGCTTTCACGAAGGACTAAACCCCACTGGCAGCAGGACCCTCTGTTGGGCTGCAGCTGATCTCAGTGAGGACCACTCTTAGTACCTGCC
>BJBW01007766.1:455-51529 GCA_004320125.1 Scolopax mira
TTCAAGACCCACCTGGATGCAGTCCTGAGTAACATGCTCCAGCTACAGGCAATCCTGCTTCAGCAGATGAGTTGGACTAAGTGATCTCTATGGTCCCTTCCAACTCTAAAAATTCAGTGAAAGATTTTCTTTGTCTTCCACAGGAGCAGTCTCAGGATCATGGCCAGAGTGCTCTGCACTGTGTCTGTGCCATTGCACCTATTACTGTGTGCTGCTGTCTCAGGCTATGGCAATAGAGTTTCCTTTATTATATGTGTATGTCATTTGCATAGTTTTTACTAAAAAACTAGAAATTATATGAAACACTGAGAAACTAGTGATCACTTTCTTCACGTGTAGGTAAACTTACATCCATATTTCAGAAGTCTGCTGATATTGCCGCAATATTGCACAACATTGCATATTTTCTGCAATTGATTTGAACAACAAGAACAGCAAAAGTCAAGCTCAAGTTTGCAAGATGATGGTGCGCTGTTAACTGAATCAAAGTTAAGAATAAGCATTACTTGAAACGTATTACCATTCAAGTGAGACCAGTTAAAAAGCTAGCACCAATTTAGGACTAATGACCTTGAGCTGTGAGTGTTGCATTATCGGATCCAGCTGAATATGGATCTTGCTCAGCTGATGGGTAGGCACAAACTCAGTAAAGAAATTATAAGTAACAAGCCACTGCATAAGAGGCTCCGTCTGCCTTACTTTCAGTCCTCATTCCCCACAAAATTGATGGTAAATGCACAACATCTTATCATCCATGGGTGGTTAGAGAATTCCAGATAGAAAGGGGCTGGGTTTATATCTTGCCTAGCAGATGAAATGCTAACTGTATTTCAGTGCATTTGTGTGTACCAGTGGAGAACATAATTTATCTGTGATGTCAGGAATGACATTGCTTTTAATTAACCCTAAATAATGTTATGAGGCTTTGCTCAACTACTGTGTAAGTACATGTATAGATACAGAATTGGAAAGTGTTGGAAATTCCTGTAAACCTTGCTAGGAGAAACCTGTTAGGAGCTTGTAGCAGGTATTTATTTTATGTTTTAAAAATTCAATAGTCCCCAGTTAATCTGCCCTCTGGTAATCCACAGAATAGTGATTGAGCCAGACACTCAGCTGGTATAATATAGTGAAGCTCTTCTGAAAGCAACAGTTCGGCTGCTACTCTAAGATATAAGAGGCTTAGGCTTAATTCCCTAATTTACCACAGATCTCTTGTGTAACCTTGGACAAATTCTGTATTTCTAGATGAAGAAAAAAGTGTTCACAGGCATTTGAACAAAGTTCAAATCCCGACAATGCTCAGACTTTCTACATGATGCATAAGGACAGCCAGGCTCATTACATGGATTGCAAAATAAAAAACACAGTGGCTGGACACTAAGAAGGCTCCTCAGTATCCTTTCGTAATTTCTATATGCTTTTAGGAAACCAATTCTATGATATTTCCAATGAGAATCCCCTGGTACTGCTTACATCACCAGCAGAGCACCCAGTTTCTTGTTGCCCCTGAAGACAGGCACAAAGTAGGAGCCAAGCTCTTTGGTTCTGTCGTGACAAAAGCCTTTGCGGGCAGACATGGAAGCAAGTTTTTCTAGTCTCTGGTCAAAACACAGCTGAGAGCACATTTCAAGCATCACACCTCTGGAATTGGGCATCTAAAGAGGAACTTCAGAGAAATTAATGACTGTAACACTTAATCTTTCTATTGTTGCTTCACGACCTCAATGTGGAATTGGAAGGTGGATGCATTAAGGAGTATAAAGCACTGAGTTACTGTAGCAATGGGGACCATGTAAGTAGCTAAAATTAATAGATCCTGTCATTTATAATAGCTGAGATTTTGAGCGCCAGAGTGTATTACAAGTGAGTATGGGGGAAAGGTTTGAGCTCTTCAGACTTAATAGCCTGATCTCTGATCCACACAGGTAGAGCTGTCTGGGAGTCTGTTGTATGGAGATGAGCCAGACTGTAAAGGTCTACCCTGCAAGCAGGACTGCAGAATGGTCACCTTCACAGCAGCAAACCAAATGCAGGATGTAAGAAAAGGGCCAAGTGAGCAGTGATGTCAGTACCCTTTTTGTAGCTTTGTGCTTCAGTTTATGATGGAAGAAATCTGTATCGTGGACACAGTTCCAGGAATAAAGGGTAAAGGGATGGAAAACATTTTAGGGAACAATTCTATCATAAGAAAGAGTGGAAAAGTGGGCCTGGCAAAAATTTTAGAGGCCAAAAGAAAATGAGAAACAAGGAGAAGAAAATACTAAGTCAAATGAGAAATTTATGGCAGGTCTTCTGTAAAATTAGAGAAATGTTTTTGGAGTGAATTCTGCAAAATTACCACAAGACAAGTATCTAAGGAAGATAGGTGTGTTAGCATGCATGTAGTACATCAGGAAACTGCTTTGTCAAATGATTTCTCACTATGAGCTGAGAAGTCATTTGCTCTCTGATACTCTTGATGTTGATAGCATTTCCTCTAGCTTCAACTTCTACCCCTCTCCCCATTTGACCAAGGACAGCTATTGATATCCTCTTTGACTATTCAGCAACATTTTCTGACACAAAATCTCACTCTGAGAGAGGTGGGGTGATTAGAGGTTGAGTTACTTATTGCTGAATCTCAAAAGCTCCTTTAAATAGGACTGACAAAAGACAGTGATTTGTCAGGTGCCTCAGCAGGAGCCCAGCATTGTCCTTAGTGATGAGAACAACTTGCACCTAACTATTGATACCTTCTGATATTGGGCTTTGCATAGAACAAAGAACTATGAGTACAATTTAGTGGTCTTTCTGTTCACAAGATCAGAAGTAGGGAGTGCACTTAAGTGAATGTCATTGCAAGGAAAAATCAGTGTCCTAAATTAGTAGAAAAGATGGAAGAACTCTTGCTTGTTTTCGGAAGTAACTACATTAGTAAGCAGCAACAGATTCAGTGTAACAGTCTAGTATGGGAAGACCCTTGACATATTGATCTTGGTAGAAAAACTAATTCTTGGAGGCTCTTCCTCACAGCTGTCTTTACAACAAAGAGTTCAAATATTTTTATACTCTTCTTCTGCATTAAATAGTTTAGTTAAAAGTTCTTGCATTGCTGACATTGGTGCATCATTACCCAATGATAGCTGTGGTGAAACTTGAGTTTTCAGAAAAAGTGAAATTTCCAGTTTGCTTAGAGAACACATGCTGTCTGTTAGAGCAAGCAGGCCCAGTACATCCAAAACTGTTCTCTGGTTTGGGAAATACCAGTGAGACTCCTGCTGCGTGTGAACTGTGCCTTTTAGACATAATGAGAAATGTTTCACACAGCATTAAATTAGTGGTTAGCCGCATGGTCTTGTCAAATGCCAGTGCTCCAGCTCCCTGGGTAAAATGTACCACAGAGAAATGTTTGCCAAATACATCAGTATTGGAGAAGCAGCCAAAGCAGTAAGTATATTTTGAGGTTTACAGCTCTTCTGGGCAGAGATTCAGAGATTTTTACCTTAAGTTTCAGAGGACCAACAAGCAGTAATTTTACCCTACTCCATCCTGATACAGGGGACACACCTTCTGCAATTTTCTCCTTACTGAACTTAATTACAGTGAGTGCAGGCTCCCTGACAGGTTGCTGTAGAGCCTGCTCAGTTTATATTCCTGCTGCAAAACCCAGTGAAATGCAATGCAAACCAAGAGTCTGAACTCCATGAGAAATGTGTGTGATTCCTCTGCTCCACAGTACTTGGGCTTTGCATGACACAGAGGTGACAATGCCATAAATCTCCATTTAGACCATGTGCATTAATCTGTGAACACCAACTGTGCAGATAGCCCATGGGTCAGAGCCACACACACTGGAGAGCAGTCACTAACCATGCGGAAGTGTAGTGGAAGTAAAAGAAATCCAAATACTTTCTTCTTTAGGAGGGGCCTCAGTCCAAACACGAGCAGATTTTGTTTCTGTGTTCAGATTAAGAAACCATTATGAATGGATGAATATTTGCCTCTCTTAGCAACAGGGAAAGATATTCTTCAGCTTTCACTGAATTAGAGCATTAAATTATGCATTTATTTGTTTCTTCTATTAAGTAGCAGATATATAGTTTTCCACTTAACAAGTTATCAAAATTGTCTCTATATCCTCCACTCTAACAGTAGGAAAATCACTGCCTTTAAAGTGATTACTACCTTTTTGTAGGTCCCCATAGCTCTGTCTCCACTATTGGAAAGACGCTTTGGTTTTTTTAACTTTCTGTTAGCTCTGAGGCAATTAATGTGTGGGAAAATCTATAGCTGGGGGGAAATTTTTCCAACAAAACACCTCTGATAAACAAATACTGATTTGTCAGAATCAAAACTGTTATGGGAATCTGTTTTCATTCAATTCTAGTTCTGAAATTGTCAGCATATCTGGTTCTGCACTCTTAAAATGAAAGCTAATGGGTTTTGGCTTTGAACAATTTTTGGATTGACTTGTACTAGAAGTGTAGTTCAAACTAGTTTGAACTCTCCTTTTGTTAAAGAAAAAAGCCCAAAACACTAGGGAAATCCTAGTATGAGCAAAACACTTTGACATTTTTTTATATGACACAAAATTACTTATTTGTAAGAGGATCGTACCATAAGTTGCATATGTGTGTTCAGTTTAAAAGAACTCAACAAACAAAACACCCAAACTTCATAATATTTTCTTCCCTAGCAGAAAAAAAGAAAACAAAACCAAAACAGGAACAGATAACCTGTATCTAAATGACCCTCTTTAATAACCAACTGTTCACTGAAAGACTGTTTCCTCAGTTCTACGAAGGGCGTGTGTATTACTGTCATGATAGATGAGACTTGCTGAGACCTCAGGTAAACACTCGTGTGGAAAAGCATAATTGATTGAGAGTTCAAAATCAGAGCAGTGGCTTCTTCTTGCTTTCCTTAAATTCCTGACCTTGGTAGCTTTTCAGGCCATGCCTGTGTTTCCTGTAATCCATTTATTTGATGTGAGGTAACATTTTTCTAAGCTGCTCTGTCAAGTGATTAAAGTTATTAGTAAAATTATGACAATATTTGTTGCCCCTGATAAGAGATGAAAATTATTTTTTTACTTCGTTTTATAGGTATGCTCAGTTTGAGTAACAATAATGATAGAAGTATCCAACTAGTTCCTTCATTTACCTTGACAATTTTTTAAAAAACTAACAACCTAAGAAAGTAGCGGATTTTCTTTTTTAGAGGAAAAAGGAGTAAAACAAACCAGCAATAGCTATAAACCAAATGAAGAAGACAGATTGATAAGCTTCTTTACCTTTAAAAGCTAGACAGAGCAAAATCTATTGTTATTTTTATCCTGAAAAGTCACCCTGCACTGCAATATATAAGTGGTACTATGTACACTGCTCACTGTAAAACAGCTAAACATCCATGAGTCATTTGTTTAATCATTTCTGAGTTTTTATGCCAAGCACCTGCTTTTTAATTTGCTACCACCAACCTGAAACATCTGTCAATTTTTTCCCCATGAATTAATAACTCTGTAATTAAAATCCAGCAGAGAGCTCAGCTGAGACTCCTGGTTAATTGGGACAGGAAATAGCCATGTGAGTGGAGTGGCATTACATTAATTGGAGGAGGCTTGGATTTAAACCAGGGCTCTGGGGGTGGCATGGAGCTACCAGTCCATGATTTAGCAAGGAAGCTCTTAGATATTTGTTCCAGTAACTGGTATGTTTATTTGTGGGCAGTCAACTATTGCTAAAATTGTTTAATCAGGATGCAGTGCCTGAAAACTATTTTCTTAAAATATGTATTTTTAAAGGATGGGGGTTTATTTATTGCTGTTCTCCAAACACTAAGAAAATGAGAAGAAACAGTGCTGAACTAAGCTCTTGCCTATAACTGTTTTGCACTTCAAGTGGGAGTGTCACAAAGAGAAAAATGGCTTTCTTGGTAAAGGCTATACCTGCTGCTGATGTGCAAAGGTTGAGGATTTTAGTTTCTTCCTGGATTGCTTTCTACTGCAGCGGTGTCTAAATGATCAATGTTGTTGCCAGTACTCAAAATATCAAAATATCAGCTTGATTCAGGTTGATGCAGATTGATTCCTGCATCTTTTGAAAGGATTCATATACCACATACTTGTTAATAAGGATTTGGGGATTGTTTTTTTGCTTTTTGTTTTGTTTTAGAACAGCAGACAAAGATATTTGGTTTTGTATCATATCTCAGCACACCTATAGATGAAAACATCTGAAGACCTCATCATTTGTTAAGTTTTTTTTAATTTTAAGAAGTGCACCAATTAATACCACAGAATTTTTCAAGCTTGCTCATTGAAAGCAAAGAAATTTGTATTACAGCTAAGACTGAGATATGAAAGATTTTGTCATAAACTTCAATAATTTGAAAACAAAAATAAATTAAGCTCGTAGCACACAGTAATGTATACCATAGGTAATCTGAATGTCCTGCTATGTGCCACAGAGAAAAAAGTATCTTGGTAAGTCAGAGGGCATTCCTGTTTAAATTAGACAATTATGTTTTACTACTGTCCAAATTCACAAAGCATCTCCTACAAAATAAACTTCTTTAAATTAGGTCAATTTACATTAATTAGGCCAATTAATATATTCTTCATTGTCAGCTTAAATGTGAACCAGTTACTTGCTATTTTCCTGTGCAGAGAAGATGATAGAAAAGTTCCCAACTTCTCATATGCTAGCTTGCTGTAAATCTGAATTACTGAGTTCATATCTTATATTCCCTTTTGAGCTTGCTCTTTACACAGCAATATATAAGTTTCATACCAATCATGGGAAAAATATCTACAATTTAAGATTCAGGGAATTTTTTGTTTCTTCTTAAGTTTTCCTGTGAGACTCAAGCAGAGGATTCTACCTTCCAGTGGATAAGGTATATCTAATAATTAACCCCATATGAGAAAGTCGAGTCACGACTCGCAATATTCTTCAACATAGTAATTATTTCATCGTTTCTTTATAAATCTAGAATCTATTGCCAGAAAATATGCCTCTGGAGAGAAGTTGGGGGAACTGTATGATGCATCTTTGTCTCCGAGAAGGTAAACTTGAGAAAGGCTTTGGTAAGTTTCCTAAATACACAACAGAATATTTATCTTCAGCCTTGATACAGGGAAAAAAAGAGTATGGTTTCCTGAAAGGGAGGAGAGGCAAGAAAGCTTTTGGATTAACACCAATCCAAAACAAGTACAGGTAGAATCCCAGAGGGAGGTAATGTGTAATATCATTTAAAAATTTTTTTAAAGTGAGTAGATGTAAAATACTTATTTCTTAAAGATTTGACACTCAGCCTTATGTAAAACAAGGTATAGATGCTTTTAATTTCAAATTAGCCATGACTCCCATAGTGTGTTATTAAAAAAAAGTTTTTCAATTGATATTCTTAGTGTTTTAGAAGAGAGAGAAATGCAGATTTGTCCAACTTCACGCGCAAGTCCCAGGGCAGTGACAGTGTGCTGAAGCTGTGAGGTCCAGGAACTACAGCATAGAACCCAGAGTGAAAAAACCTGTCATCCACTTGTCAGTCCTGAAAAATACCACATCTCTTACCTTTTGAGAGCTTTGCATTGCATATATATAGAGATTTTTTTTTTAAATCTCAGATTACAGGAAAGTATTATAACATTGAAGAGCTGCATCTGAACCACACTGTATGTATGAGAAAACTCAATATGGCTGATATGATATTGCCTTCTCGATAAACCATCTTTCACTTCCAGTGCCCAGTGCATGAAAAATGAGGAGATTCATTGAAGAAGATTGCCCTCTGCAGGCTGCAGACACCTCCTTCCCTCACTGTGATATTTGTTCCCCTTTTCTACACAGGGAAATGAAATATGCTGCGAACATAATGGGGTTTCGATTTAAAAAAAAAACAACACACACACACAAAAAAAAAACCCCAGTAATTACCTGAATAGATATTTGGGGACAGCACTTTATTCTTACTGAGACTGGGTCCCAAACATAAATTTAATTTCCCTAAATAGCTCCTGCTTAGGTTTGCTGTTATCTGAAGGCAATGAGCTAATGCAGATGATGCACAAGGGATTTGATTTAGCCCTCTAGCTGTTTGTTCAAGTTGAGCTACCAGCATAGACCATAACCAGCATCTGGTCTAATGAGCTACAGTGAGAGTCCCGCTTATTGCATCTTTGTTGTACTGGATAATAAGGAAGGATCACACTAAAATAGACTTCCGGTGAAGGCTGTGAGAGTAAATACAACTCTTGGGAGATAGAGGAGCGAATACTTTGCAACTTCTTACCTAATCTCTGCTGAATAATGATCTCTTAAGAATCTCATTTGTAAACTAAACCAAAAATCATCATCATGGTTTATAATTTTAATGTAACAAATAACAGCAGGTACAAGTCAGTATCATAAAACAGTATATGAATATGAAGCTGTTTAAGCATTTCACTCAATGTATTGTATGTGTATGTGATTCCTTGAAAATGAGACTGAAGACTAAATAGGGTAAAAGTGTGATTTTTAAAAAACTGAATGAATTATATTTAACTCTGAACTTTAAAACCAGCAAAATTAAGTTGACAAAATCTCTGCGTAGCTAGAGCAATTAGGGATGTGATTTTGTATTCATAATTGACAGCAACATCATCAAAACCTCTAGTACAAATAAAATTACATTGACAAACCTGCTTCTGTTGGTATAATACCTGTTAGCTCAGGAGGCAGATGTAAACTTTGCCACTAAACACTCTTGTTACAAAACAGTTTGCAGAGGGAAATTATTTAGCCTCTTCTTTCTTTTTATAACATACTATGTGTGTTTGCAAAAGATGGAAAAAGTCCCTTAATAGTAATAAGTATAATACTGTATCTGAAATAGTAGTGAAATTGCAAAGAGTGCAGTAGGACTCTCCTAAGACTCTTTGATCACTGACTCATAAATAGCAAGGACTCCAGTCCAGAGAAGGCTAACGAGTCAGGCAGCCTTGTTTCTAACAGAACCTGAAGCCCACTAGGAGTTCATAGATCTAGAATAGTAGCTCATTTTAATGAGTAATCAGTAAATTCCAATGAAAAAAGACTTCATCAGATTTTTTTTTACTCCTGAGTAGCTCGATAAAATACGTACTCTGAAACAAGAACTGACTCACATTGCAGGTTTAACAAGGGCTAATTTAAACAGGCCCTTAATTCAGTATTAAAAGAGCAAATGAAACAAACACCTAAGTTTAGAGGACTTATTTCAAAATTCCACAACCAAGAATAAATAAACAAACTCCTGTTCTTCTGACAGATTATGTCTGGCTTATAACCAAATGACAAGAACAACAGAAGTGTGGAAAATCACATTCATAGAAATAGTCTCAAATGTAACCTCACCAAGCTGTATCATGAACTCCACACATTTGCTATAGGAAGAATAAGAAAAAGACTCAGCTCCTACATTCATTGTACATGATCAACTTGCCTAAAAGTTCTTGTAATAACTTGCATTTTGTACAGATACTTGCAGGTACACAAAATTGTACCAGCCTTTATGTGAAAGCCATCCAGTAGATGGGGCCATAGAGTTATTCAAAATGCAAAATAAAGTAAAATGAGTCTATCCTAGGAAGAACTGTCATAATCAGTGCAAATACAGCTTTGTTAATTCATTAAATTCTAATGCCAGGCAAATTTGGTTATATAATTTTCTGACTGTATGACTGATTAAGCTGTATTCAAGCGCTCATTAATATGATTCCATATTTGTTTGATACTGAAATAATTACAACTCTCAGTCAACAAAAATTATGGCTGAGGTTTTAATTTATTCATGCCACATTTGTTCCCAAGTTTTGTATAGGTCTGAGATAGATGTGTGATGAAGTAATACAATGAAAGTCATTGCTAGTAATTGTAGCAAGAAATTTCCACATGTGGGAACATGTATGTGGCGAGAGGAACATGTTAGTGGTTCCTACATAAGACAAAGGATGACTTTATGAATGTAACTTACATGTGCTGTTTTTTTCCTCCTGCTGCTTTGAGGTCTGTGCATCTGTTCCTGTTAAACCTGTGAAACAGAAAAGGACATATCGGTTTCAGAGAACAGGTATGAATGTTGTAAGAGCAGTGGTCAGCCCCAGTGATTCCATAGCAGCAGATGCTAAAGGTTGAATGTGTCTACAGTGTGCTGTACGGTGTAGCAGAAGTTGTGTTTGCCAGTTGTCTTTTAAATAAATTAATTGTGTGTAATCAATTTATCCAGCAAATTACATCAGGTATCAGTTTAAAAACGTACATTTTATTTTGCTCCCTTTGAAAAGCCTGATTTTCTGGGGTCTTGTACCTGAAATGAAGGTCTTAACACTTACAGCATAAAGCTGATCCTTTGAAGCCAGTTCTGCTATAAAAAGTTCTTCAAAATACATGAAATAACCCCAAAATTACCATTCATCTTCTGTGCTACTGAACAGACTCATGGGGGCGAGTGCTGCAAGACAGCTATTTTTTCCCTTTCTGCTAAAGTTAACACAGGTTTTCAAGACACAGGTGCCAACCGGGAGGTTGGGGCCCCTGTATAGGTTTGACCCAGGCATTCCGAGCTTTGCCTTATGAAATGCCAATTTTCGGGTGGTTTCGGCTATTAAGTCCCATTTAGGAGATGGTTGAGGGACCTCTGAGTTGGCTGTAAGTGGGGGGGTCCTGTCACACGTTAAACACTGGCCAAAGAGCAGGTAAAGGAGGACGTGGCTACACAATGGAGTCGATGGGGTGCCGTGGGCCCGGCACCGAGGTGCGGGGCTGACCCCCGTCCATGAGGCGCGGACCCCGGGCCCCGTCGCTCCCCGCCTGCGTTAACACTTACCCCGCCGCTCGGCGGACACGGCAGCTATGTGGGCCTGCTGGGGCGGCGCTGCCGGCCCGGCCCGGCCCGGCCCGCGATCAGCAGCAAGGAGTCGCGGCGGCACCTGGAGGCGGCTCCGCCCCAGTCCCAGGAAGGGAGCGACCAGTAGGGCTGGAGGGGAGGGAACGGCCGGATCCGGCAGGACGGAACGGGGCTGCCGCCTCTCAGAGGCCGCGCGTCTCTGCGGCAACGGCCATGGCGTTCGGGAAGGCTCCGAAAGACCCTTTCGGCACCGCCGTGGGCAGTCTAGTCGGTGAGTAACAAGAGGGCATCCAGTCCCGCCTTGCTCCACCGCCCGCCTGAGGGGAGCCGGGGCCGCCGTTTCCCGCCTCGCTGCCCGAGCCGTGAGGGGCGCGGCGGGACGGCGCCGCCCCGCTCTTCCCGCCCGGCCCGCCGGGGCTCGGCGGCCCGCGGGGTCCCCAGTCGTTGCTGTACGACGGCTCCCCTTGGCCTTTCAGACCGGGCGACGTGTGGAGCGCTCCAGACGGAGGAGTGGGGACAGTTCATGCACATCTGCGACGTGGTCAACGCGACGGAGGAGGGGTGAGCGCCGTGGGCGGCTGCGGGTCCAGGGGTGGCGGGGTGCTCCCGGTGCCAGAGGTCACCTGTAGGAAATGGGAACAGCCGGGTTTTCGTCTCCGGGGTAGCACACGGTACAACGCACGTGTAGAGTTACTCAAAACGGCATAGGAGCAGCAGAGTGCAGGTGTCTTTGTTCCTAGGGAAGAGTTTTGCCCATCTCAGTGGGTTTTGCTCAGTCGTTGGGACTTGTAGGGATTAGATTTGTAGGCTCTTCCCTGTAGACAAGCGCTAAAGCAGGGTGATTGCAGATTCTTATGTGAGCCTGGTGTATTTTGTATAACCTGCACTGCCTGTCAGGCTAAAGGGGTGCCGTTGTGCTCTTCAAACCCATTTGGTTGCCTACAACACAGCTTAGAACTCTGTGCTTTTAACTTAGCCAGAGTTCCCTGCTATGCAGTGTCTCAGCCAAACTACATCACAGCAGGAGCGAAGTGATGGTTGGGTTTCTGTTCAGTGGGATCTGCTGTTATCACCACATGCATCCGGGGCTCCAGGGCAGAGGTAGCCTCTTGACTGAGTGGCCGTGTTCTGTTTTGCTCAGCCACTTGCTGCTTTGTACTTCCTTGGTCCTACCTGTAAAAATGGGAGAAGATCAAATTTGCTCTCGTGTAAGATCTGTTTCAGTATTGCATTGTAAGAAGTCACTGCTAGCAGTGGCATGTTTTAACACTGACTGGAGAGCTTTCTCCAGGAGAACTGGTATGCCTTAGTTTCTGCACAAGTATCTTTTTTGTTTTTATCTGCTTTTCCTTCCTTTTTTTTTTTTTTTTTAATGGATCCCACACTTTCACCCATGCCTCTTAGAGCTTATAAGATCAGTAATAACTCCCTTCTAGTCAGTGCCACAAGCAACAGCATACTTTGACCTTCAGCGTTAGTTTTTATGTGGAGCTTCTACGCAACAGAGCTTTTTTTAATAAACTGTTTCCTTTTGTGCACAGCTTGTGCTAACAGAGGAACTCCTTATAACTTCCTCCTAAGCAGCTACTACTAGTCACAGTCTGTAACAGGATACTAGGAACAGCAAAACTGCTGTATCTCATTAGGCATATAGTTATTTTAATGCAATATGCAGCTCTTGATCAGAGCATTCCAGATGCTTCAGTGAGAGAAGCAAAAAGTAGTAGTGGATTAGTAGTAGTACAGCTTTCTGCAAGGCAGAGTTTTCTTCTCTCTCATGCTCCCATCTGTCACTTGATTTTCTACTGGTATGACATAAGATTAAGAAAAATAGTTCATCAGGAAAAAAGAAGAGATTTCTCTATGCCAAGTTTTCAAAATGAAAAATGCAGTAATGGTAAATATGCATTTAATTTCAATACCTTTGAAATATTTTTAACAAAGATATCTTTTTTTTTCCTTACTGAAATGCTGCATTTATGCTTATTGCTTCATCTTAGATTCTAGAGAGATCCTAAAGAGACTTTAGGACATCTTGTTTTTGTTGATCATGAGCATTGAGCTGACCCTAATAATTGTACACATACAGTTGTAATTGTATGATAGCCTATATTAATCAGGCAAAACTGTTTTCTATGTGTGATAAGCTTGATACCATCTTCCACCCTTTTCCTCCTACACAGATAGTTAAAAGATATAAGGGGTATATATAGACATCAAAATGACTGTGCTAGAAATGCCATTATCTCTGGGGTGGAATGGGTTGTCCATCTGTACATGGCAATTATTCAGATGAGTTAAAAGCATCCTGCAATTATAAGATTGGAAGTTATCCAAGACACCCCAATTCCTGTCAGCACTCCCAAGAGAGTATCTTTTAATTGCATCATACAAGAAAAGTAGGTACCAGTCAACTCTTGATACAGCTGGCAATTGTTATTCCCTTTCATAGCAATAACAGCTAGATAAGTAAATCTAGTACAACAGTGAAATAATATAATTTTGGAGGAGATTTTGCAGAGGAGAATAACTGAGTTTCTCTGCACAAATCTCTGGAGTCACGCACTGTCTACAGCAGCAAACCTGATTGACTGCTCCAGTTCAATGCTGAAGTGATTTTGTTGAAATCAATGGGACAATTGCTGTAGTTCTATGTGGGTGTAAATACAGGGATGAATATAGCCCCATATCTCAGGCCGGTATTTTTGGCTCTTTGATGAAGTTACAAACTAGAAAAACAGTCTAACTTCTCTCGTAACTTTTTCTACACAATTTCTTGTCACAGGCCTAAAGATGCAGTTAAAGCACTAAAGAAAAAGCTTTCAAAAAACTGCAACCATAAGGAGATCAAGCTTACCCTGTCTGTAAGTATAACTATATTTATATTAATTAGACACTAAGAAGGAAAACACATTAAACAATAAGGTGGCATGCAAAGTATCACTGACACAAGTCTCCAGGATGTTTTCTTTCTTGTTTGTGTGTGCCGTGCTACTACAGTGCGAATCAGATGGTCTACTGGTGTTCTCTGTGATTCCTCTGTGATTCCATTTGACCATTCTATTACTCACCTTGTGGTACTGATCTTAGTTAAACTAAACATGATATGCAGCATGGTGGAATGTGCAATACCTGTTTGGTAAAGGTAAGTTATCGTGCACAAATGAGAAACTTGAATGAAAGGTAACTGGTAAGTTAAGCAAGGCAGCAAGACACAAGGTAAACCACGTAAGGTTCAGATGTTATGACTATAGGATGGAGTGGCTGGAAATATCCTCATTTGAGATAATCTGACAGTGTTTCTGAACCACCCTGGAGTTTGGGAAAGTGTTGTGATTTCAGTCAATTTAAGGTTTACTGCAATATGTTAACATAGTTCTCTGTTGTCCACTACACTGATAACAGGCAGTGGCAGGAAGTCGAACACTGTCATAAGTACAAAGTTCCCAACTTGAATTACTCTTGACTAACAATAGTGCAACTGTGAGAAAAATCATACCATTCATATTTTAAGTTGTTGAGGAGTTGTGTCTTTCATTACTTGTCTAGAAGTATTTTCTTCACCATTTCCTTTTTTGAGGTTGTATAGGCCTGTCTGCATTACACTGAGTACTATTATTACTCATGGGTTTGGTATTTGTTGTGCAAAATCATTATCTATATCAATATGTGCTGAGAAATTATTAAGGAAGATGGGTGATTGATAGTGTCAAATTGTAGGTCGCTTAGCAATTGCCCAAGTGTCTCCTGGCAAGTTAGAGGTGCAGATAAATGTGTTAAACATACTGATGTATGCCTTCAGCTCATGCCATTTCCGCACTTCTTTCCTGGCTTCCTCCTCCACTGTCTAATGACTCACCATTTTGTGTGTTGTATATGTTTGCATAACAGAAACACTTGGTTTCCACTGTAATTGCAATCCCTGTATCAGATCTGTTTTCTTTTTCCTACAGTCTTTGTGCACCTAGGTCCCCTTCTGGCACAGTCAGCTGGAGTTGTGATAACCCAGTGCTTAGATTTAGGAGCCTTTCTTTGGATATTTACTCTGCAGATATACCCAAGATGACATTACAGCTTAGCTCTTAAGAACATGAATGTGGGAGAAGGATCTTGTTTCAGGTGTATCCATGAAATAATTTTATCATGCTGACCTGGAAGCTCATTGTGTTTCCTCATAGATGGAGCTTGTACCAGGTTTCAGTTATACTTGTAGTTCAACAATTTCTTAGTTTCTTTACTGTGACAGGCCTCTTTCTCCATGTCTGTTCTCACCTACCCACACGTATGCATGTAACCCTGCCTGCCAGGCAATCACATCCTTTTGGCCCAGCTTCTGTTTTCTGACTGCAGGTATTTTCGCCCCGAGTTCCTTAATACTTTGTTTTGTTTTAGTAAGTGCCAGCCTTTTCTCTAACCTCTTCTCCAGCTTCTGTTCTGTAAAATCTTCCATCCTTGCCTCTCCTCTGCCCCGGCTCCTTTTCCTTTTACTGTTTTTATACCAGTACTACCATCAGTTTAGCGTGTGTGGAACCTTTCCTTTGGTGACCTCACTGCTGACCCTGTATGACTTTTAACTCTTTTTTTTCCCAAGTCAGCCGTTCTATGTGCTGTATCTTCTGGTTTATGTTCTTGATTGCCTTGATGAAATTTCCCATTTTGGAATGCTTGTATTGGAACTCTAAGGTTAGCTTACTGTGTTTCCTACAGTAACTGTGGTCCTCCAGCTTTTGAGACTCTACATGATGTAAATTGTCTCTCATACCTACATTAGGAACAACTAAGAAGGCAACAGATCTACAAATCTCTTTTTGAAATGTGCTTTTATCCACTTTTATTTACTCAACCTTGAAATTCTAGAATTTAATCTTTCTAATGAAACTGCTTAAGGAGTTTATTCACAGAAAATGCACAAAGAGTGAAATGTGAAATTCTTAAGTAGCAAAACTGCATTGCCCTGATTGGCCCTGATTCTGTCATTGAGAGTCATTAAATCTCAACAGTGTCTTCCTTCTGGCTCATAGATGTGTATTTATTTACTTGGAGGAAGAAGGGTGAGTGCCAGCTGTATAATGTGTTGGCTGTGGCTTGGCTGTGGCTTGACTTCATGCATTCTGATCTAGTGACATTACCTGGTACTTGTGAAGTCATGTGGATCAAGGTGGATGCATGTTCGACCATGAAGTTGTTTAATGATAAACAACTCTTTAATAAAACCCAGAGATCAGCCTTGGTGGTGGTGATTTTGCAATCAGACTGAGGAGGATTAGAACTTTTAGGCAGGAATCCAACAGTGTATGTGTTAATAGACTTTGGATACTAAACTCTGTTTACGTAGTGAACACTGAGGCACCTGTTCAGTTGTCTCTGTAGATCTCTCTTCATTTTCTAAAGCACTTACTGCAGTTCTCCAGTTCTGATGCCTGTAATGTCTTAGGAACTCAACAGCATATGGGGAAGTAGTTCATTGAATGTGTCATTCTGTACCCGTGTCCACACACACACACTCTTACAGAGCAATGGGCAGAAATTTAAGATGGAATTAGTGTTTCATTTTTGCATTACATTGTAGGAAAATATTTTAAAGGAAGTTGTTGGCTAGGTTTAAGTTTTGAGTTCGGGTTTTTTGCCTTAACCTTTTTTCTCTTTTTTAATATTGTGTAAATTTTCACATGTTAAAAAAAAATTAGCATGGCAAATGTGACCTTCAGATCTTCCTTTGTTAAGTTAACATTTCACAAAGCAGAGGATCTTAAAATCAAAAACATGAGGGAGCCCTTCAGCTCTTCAATCAGAAAAAGTCCCAATGAACTTTATTACACTTTATAATATACATGGGCAAAGCGGAAAAGGGAAGGAGCATTGAGTGGGAGCAGAAGAAAATTCAACACTTCTGAAAAGTAGTGTTTTTGAAATGCAGAATCTTGGTAAAGACTGCATAGCCATCACAGTGTACTTGATGAATGGCAGCTGAAAAAGCTGCTCATACAAGTTTCTTTTAAATGCTGGCACTTGGAAATAGTGTCTCGTTGTTCAAAACCTCTACTGGGTAGGCATCAGTATGTGTTTAGTAGAGTGTAATCCTGGAGATAGATTACTGACTTGTTTCCTTTGAGTCAGAAAGACATAGAAGCAAACTGGTTATCTGTGTTATCTGTGTTCACCTTAGATCTGAGAAGTATCCATCACAAACTGCATCTGTTCATTACAGCTTGATGGACCATACTTGGCTGCTTTAGATGAGTAGCTACTCCTACTGAATTGAGTGAGGTTGCTATTGATAAGGACTGTAGCTGACTTTCCTGTCGCCATCAACTTCTCCCTGTTTTGTCTCTGCCTTACAGTTTGTCTTTGCCTCTGTTCAGATACCTGTTATCATTGTAGTTGTGTGTTGCTGTCATGTGAACCAGTGGGCTTTGCGCAATTTGCCCCCTTTTTGCTCAGTGCAGATCTCTTCTCTACTAGATGTCTGGTATCAGCTAGCCTGGCACATAGCAGCTCCGTCAATTCCAACAGTCCTCAGGTCCTGCCTGTCATTTAGAGGAAGTTTAATGGTTTGGTTGAAGTTAATTTGCCCGTTCTGTTGTTAAAACAAGTTTCTATTGAGAAACTATCCAGTTGTGCTGTGTGGAAGAGTAGTTGACTTGCCTGCCCTGGATCTGTCCATTCCAATGGAACTGCTTGGGAAGGTGAAGTCTTATTTGAAATGATAAATACCTTTCATTAGAGTTTTAATATGGTTATTATTAACATGTAAGTGGCTTGTTCATGAATGGCCTGGTTAAAATAATTGAGTCAAATCCTTTTTTGTACACCAGCTTAGTTTCACTCTGAGTGGGGCGTACTGGCATAATTGAGTGGAGGATCTAACCCATTAGTTCAGTACTTTTGTTCAGAGCATCAGTACATAGTCCCTTAAATAGAGAATTAATAATAGGGAGTAGCATGATGAATTTCCCATGCACTGGGTTGAAAATTTTTTACACAGACCATCTTTGAAGCGCTGCGCAGGCAAATTATTTGGTTTATTAGCATATGTTTCATGTATTCTTTCAAATGAAAAATAGTGATTCGAGCCAAGATTTTTTTTGTAATTATCTCTCGGGTTTTTTTGCACAGTAGTCTGCCAGTGTCTCTTTGTTCTACCCTGTTTTAATTTCAGCAATATATTTTCTTCTGGTTTTAAACCTCTTCTCCCATAAGTTCCTGATCACACTGGGGAAAAAAAAGCTTCAAGTCCTGAGGCTAGAAGATGAGTTACTAAAATTATTTCAATTTAGTCAAATATAGTTTGCTCTGAATAGGAGAGTATATTTAACTTATTTTTATCAAGATTATAATAATGTCCTTTAAAATCCGTGTATCCTTTTCAGGATATATCTTGTCTGTTGCATGATTCAGGAGAAGTTTTGTCTCAAAACCCATGACATTTTGCAGACTTTTGTTACTTTCTGCTCTTTGCTTTCACCTTTCCACCTTCCCCCTTAAATTGAGAGGGAAATTAAAGATACTGTAGAATAGCAAAAAGCACAAGAGTAACTGTTTTTCTCTGCACGGGGCATCATAGTCCTGTGGTTGATCCCCTGATTTGTGCCAGGCAAGATGAGTTCTGTTCCTGATTCTGCAGCTAATTTGGCTGACCCTAGTTTCCTATCAAGACTTCTATTGGCCTGATTTCAGGTGACTGTGACACTGTGACAGTTTTTGATATCTCTTCTCTAAACCGGCATTTATAATTGGCCAGCTCCAGGTGTGCAAGGGAGGAGTATTATGTCATTATATTTGATAGGGTAGATGTGTTGCTTGCAGGGATCCTACTCTGAGAATTCCAAGCAGAGTTTTGGAAGTAGACTTCTTTCATGAAGGTGAATATGACAATTGGAACAATTCATCTATTCTGTTTCAATTCAATGTGACCTTTCAAATGTCACATTGGAGGCATTGTCGCAATGCAGAAATTGTAGTCCAAATTGTTAAATTTGTTCTTTCCCATTTTTTCATTAGTCTCTTGCTTACAGGGCAGATTACAGGGGAGGCATTTAGTAATCTTATTTTCCTCTCTTGTAGAGCTCTTCAGAATCTGCCAGACGAGGGTATCTCTGTGCTAAGCAGTGAACTAATTCTGTTACTGAATCTGTACAAGCTATGGACAGCTTTCATGCTGTTAAGGTACAGCATGTTCCTTGGAAGCATGTGTGACTGTACTTCTCTCTTAAAAATAGTATAACTGGCCAACATGTCTGATTTTGTATTGCATAGGTATAACAGTGTGCATAGTGAACTACTGTTTCCCTGTAGCAACCTCGTCAGACGTTCTGGTGAGGTCGCTGGCAATAATCTGTTCATAACCTTTTGTACTTTTCCCCATAACACCTTGGAACAAATTTAACTAAAGGAAACAAAAGCAGTCAAGTTGGGTTTTTTCCCCTAGTATGTGTGTAACAGAATCTTTTTGTGTGTGCAGCTGCTTGACATGTGTATAGAGAACTGTGGCCCAAGATTCCAGTCTTTAGTAGTGAAGAAGGATTTCTGTAAAGACAAGCTGGTGAAACTGCTGAATCCAAGATACAATCTGCCAATTGACATGCAGGAGAGAATCTTGACCTTTATCATGGTAAGTCCAGAGCAAACAGTGTATGTGTTTGTGTCTCTGCTAAATAGTAAACATTTAATGATGCAGCCCATTTCTGTAACGTATTCATGGGAATCTCTTCCTAAAGCAGGCTTTATTCTCGCTGCTCCTGCTTCATGCAGGAGATGCACAGACAGGAAGACAAAGGGAGGGAGTTGGAAAACTGTCAGCCTCCACCTTTTATATTCCCCTCTCAGTCTGTGTATGTGCTCCCTCTATAGTTGCGCTTGAGAAGCAGGATAAGAGGTAACTTTGGAGCTTTCATGGTTCCTGCTGCTTTGAATGTGGTGGAGGGAATGACTTACCTTTAGGACCACATGTTTTAGAAGCCCTTGTGTAATCCACTGACTGTCTGTTCTGTGACTGATACTGTTCCTGTTATTTCAAAACTAGACATGGGCCCGAGGTTTCCAAGGAATGGTGGATGTGAGTGAAGTAAAAGAAGTTTATCTGGAATTGCTGAAGAAAGGAGTGGAGTTTCCATCTTCTGACTCCAGCAGAGGGGGACCTAAGGTGGGGATACACAAGGATACTTCATTAACCATTGTAAATCAGAAATGGGATGTGTTAATTGTATGAGCTCTGTAGACAAAGGAGCTGTGTTTATTTTGTTTTGTTTTGTTTCTAATTTAAATGCTTCAGGGCAGAATATGACCAGCCTACTTAAGCACGTGAGCAGGGATCGGTTTCAGTTATAACAGCCAAGATAACAAAGAAACCTGGCCTGTGTAATAGGTTTTTTTGTTTCAAACCACAGATTAGTGGACATTTGCTCAAAAAGTAAGTGTGTCTCTGGAAACTTTCAAAGTATGTAAAGGGTTGGAGCACACATTTGAGTGCTCCAAATGTGTCAACTTCTCAAAGCCTCAACTAAAATGAGTAAGATTTTAATGAAGACAGATACTGTTCAGCATATGAGTATTATCTGTCTTTAACCCAAGAGAGGTGGGAATCTAGAAGAAAATATTATTGTCTATATATGTCTCTGGCTGTTTGCACAGCCTGTACACAATAAATGTTATTTAAACATATGTCGTAGGTATCATTGTGTAGCATCTAGGACATTAAGGATAAGTATGGCTTGAGCAATGGACATCAGCTGAAAATAAGGCTGTTCTTTCCAGAATTTTTTTTCCTATTTTTTTATTTCCTTTTTTTCCTATTTTTCCTAAGAGCTTTCCTGTGCCTGTAATCAGTGCAGACAGAAATCACTCAGATTTATCCTGAGTTTGATTTGATGACTGAATGGTGGAGTGCACAAAGTCCTATGTATTTAAAGGTTGTTTGAACAAGCTGTATGGACAATGCTCCCAAGAAACAACTTATTTTTTTTTTACACACCAAGTACAGTAGAGACAATTTTGTCTACCGTGTGTATCTGCCAGTTAAAATCAGTGGCAAACCTTCTGTTTATCTCAGCAATTGGAGACCTGAACACAATTTTTAGCTTGGTCTCTAAAAGGTTTTGGATTTGGCTTTATTTTTTTTAATAGCAGTAAGTTCAAATGCAAGTGAAGCTTTCTTCAGACAAAATGTTATAGCTCTTCAATCTAGAAGGCTTTTGTAGTTCATCTTCTGCAGAGCCCCAGACTTAACCCTATCCAGCTTCCAAGTGTGATCGCATTCTGAACTGTTCTTTATTGTAAAATTGCAGTGCCAGTTTGGGAAGGGACTCTTGGCTGTTAGATGGCTCAAGAGCTCAAGGAGCTAGCTTGTTCTTAGCCATTCCCAATTTATCCTGTGATGGGATTTACCTGCAAACCCATTTAAAAGATATCTGAATTCCAAGCCTAATTTCATTACAAAATAGTCATTAGATTTATTCTTATAAACAGACCTTGCTCAACAAATTTCCTGTGAGCATTGATTATGAGAAAGCTGATGCCCAACTGTTTAGTCTGACAAAGATGTTTTGTAGCTCAAGCTCTGCTCTTTTGTCTTTCAGCAGGCTTCACCTCAACCTTCTACCAAGTCATCACCATCTTCTGCTACTCCAGCAAAGCGTTCTTTACTGCCTCTTCCCACAGGTGCAACGTTACTGCTGACTCCCGAGCAGGTGCAGTGTTACAGGTTCCGAGGGAGTTCGCTTGAAATGCACTTTTAGCATGTGATTTTGACAACCTGGGTGCATAGACCCCTGGAAGGGAATATGGGTATAAGTGGCATAGTTCTATGTTCCTGGTTATAGGTTCATTCTCCTGAGGATATTTTATATGTTGGTGTGCCAAAGCAAAGCAGGCAGAAGCAAGTTCAATAAATGCCAGTGCCAGGCTGTACCTCAGACAGAAAGTTAAATCATTTACTCAAGAATGAGAATATCAAATAATGTCTTAGGATGTCGTTATGCAAATTGATAAAAGTTCACGTCAGAGAAGTGAGAAAGTCAAGCTTACTTTTGCGTAAAACTTGTGTGAAGAGATTATTCTGAAAAGCAGAAAGGACAGGACAGCTCATTTCCATTCCTGCTTGGCCTGTAGGTAACTAAGCAAAGTAACAGTAACATTAGTGAGGGGGATTAATGAAGAAAAACAAGTAGTACTATCAGACTTGGATCTTAGTTTGATTGCATGTATAAAGGCTGAGCTAATTCCATTCATTTTCATGGCACATCACCAGATTAAAATAATGCTAATTAGGCCCATATTATACATAATAGGGAAGAAACTACATATTAGGGGTTAGAATTGTTCTGCTTACTCTCTTCACCTACACAATATTCTTTTGTGTTGAATTCAACAGATTGGGAAACTGTATAGTGAACTGGATATGGCAAAAATGAATGTGAGAGTCATGTCATCGATATTAAAAGAAAATGTTCCTGGGTCTGAAAATCCAGATGATATGAATCTTTTACAGGTATGTGATAATTCATTGGTAGGGGCTATTGGTTTGATTTGGTCAGAATTGATTTTAAAATATGTTAAATCCTTTCTTTTAATGCCTGGATTTGTTTTCCCACAATGGATCCAACAACAGGCTTCAATATGTGGTTTTGCTCATCTTTCTCTTGTCTTCTTCACCTTCCCTTGACATCTAGGTAGTCAGGAAAGAACAGTACAGCTTGCAATGCAAATTTAAGATCTAGGGAATTCCAAGGGCAAAGGAATTTCATAATGGAGTGTTCTCTGTTAAGCATGTTTCGTCAAACAGCCCTGAGAACATTCCAGTTGAACACAGTTGCCTTGTGGGAGAATAGATGATGACACAGTCTGTGTCTCATATCCGTCCTGGAGTTTTCAGTGCTCTCTTTATTATTACCAGTACCTTAAAGGCAGACTGAAGGCCAGTGAAGAATATGAAACATTGGGTTTATGAGCATGACCTCAAAGATTTGGAACCTGCTGTGCTGTAGGTGAATCCATGTGCTCTTAAAGTGTAGCCTGAAGGAAATGTATTGCAGTAGTCCAGATTAGATTTGACAGCGAACGTGTAGATGTTCTTCTTTCTGTGATGTCATTTCTTCTACTTGTTTATGCTGTGTTTTCTATTTTAGAAATTAAAAATGCACTATTACTCTAGTATTTCAATAGTAACCTGGTTTTGAACATTTTTGTGTTTCCTACTATCTGCAAGAATTTAAAAAGCTTCTGTTACATCCTCCTTTTTCTAAATTTACCTCTGAACTTCTATTATGAGGAAGCATTTTTGGTAATTTGCCAGCATTGAATGTATTGGAGAAGTGATGTAATTTTTGCAAGCCTTCAGAGTGCTTCTCTTGCCCAGTGGAGAATTCTTCCTTTGCAAGGGACCCTTATTGGGTGCTCTTGGTTTGCCTTCAATGTCATCCTGTTCAGCTGTGCCTATTCATGGATTGGTTTGCAACTGGAGGTGAGATATGGAGAGACAGCAGCAGTTTGACACTGTCCCTCATCTTTAAAGATCAGGCAGCGCTGCTGGTCTGGGGGAACCACACAGGAGATGGGCACAATCTCGCTGTGTTTTTTTCTGCCCTGGAAGTTCCTCACATCCCCAGTACTGTCTCTTTTACAGAGATTTGTGGAGCTACAAGTCCAAGGAGGAAGGGCCTGTGAAGCAAGGGTCTGAGCAGAGTAGGCTTTAAACACAGGCAAATAGTTACTGCAAGAGACTGCAGAGGATTTGCTTTGCCTGCACGAAAGGATTGAGTATAGGCTGTTCCAGCTAAACTGTAGCTGTCGCATGTATAATACTTGACTTCTGTAGTAGTACTGTCACCAGGGAGATGGCTGAGGTGCAAACTGGTCTTGATGATCTAACCAACCAGTGAAAGATACCCCAGGTTGGAGAATACACTGGTTTAATGTACTCGGGCAGCTCTGTCCAGTCCATGACAAGGTAAGTGTTTCTGGTTGTGAAACGGGAAAAGTATGTTTTTAATTTCCTGTCTCCTGCTATCTGTCAGTGCACAGATAAGATTGCCCACAGTAAACCAGTGAATTCTTATTGACACTCCCAGTAATAAAATTGTTGGCAAAAGTTTGAGGACAGGGCGTGGAGTTCTTATTTGTGGGGGAGTGACTAAAAACTCATTCCTTCTATGTTAATTTCACTGTTCTGTTTCTTCTTTTCCCTGTGTGCTGAGTAGTTTGAAGCATCGAGCGTGGCTAGCCTGTTCCTTTAACAGTGTTTAATGTTCCATTTTGGATTGCTTGGATTAGGCTTTTGTTGTCAAAGAACAGTCCTTTACTAAAAAGAGCTGACTGGTTAGGCTTTGAGTGAGTTGGAGACATTAATTTCAGTCCTTTTGATTAACTGAAGTCTCTCAGTAAAAACTGTAGCAGGGTAAACTTTATCAGAGCAAATTATTTTCAGGTCTATACCTTTATTAGTGGCTAGGCTGCTCCCTTTCTCCACCCTGTTTGGGCAAGGCTTGAGATAGTAGATCTCACTTAAAATGTTGTGCTGAGCAGTAACAGAAGTTTAAAAATAGCTGAAGCTCAGTATCAGCTAAGAAGAGTAACAAACTTTTGTCCTGGAAAATGAATAAATACATTTGATGGACATACAAGAATTTGGCTCCAGACCATCAGCTGGTAAGAATTGGCACAAATTTGTTGGATTCACTGGTGATTGTTATACCAGCTGGTTGTCCATCGCTGTAAAACTCTTTCAAAACATAAAAGTGTATGTATCACTGTGGATAGGAGCAAAGCCTAGCATATTCATGCTTAAAATGTCTTCATTCTCTGTTGAATATTGATCTTTACAAAGGAGCTAGTCTGCCTGTATAATGGAGTCATTAAAAATACACTTTTTTTTTTTTTTAAATGCAGATCAGGCAGTAAAGTATTTGGAGAGGTTTTAAATTTAGTTGCAGACATTAAACTGAATACGTTTTTGTGTGTTTTCTCCTGGGCTATCAAGATAGAGTACTGGAAGGTATAGTAATCATTATGTAGGTTTGGCACAGGGATGCAAAGTTTCTTTTTACATAAATAAAATCATTTATTTATGTGAAACACATGCTTTTTGATGAAAAATCTGATCTCTTTGAAAATAATACCAGAGCAATTTCTGAATAACAGTGTGCAAATAGGTTAATTTTTCCCCTCCTATATTTTTTCCCCTTAAGCAGCGCCTGCCAGCATTTGCAAATGCACTGTGGAGGGGAATAAAATGTTGGCTGAGTTGAAGTTCCTGTTGCTAAAGAATTTTTTTCTTTGAACGTGCAAAATCTGCAGTGGAGAGGAATATAAATAAACTGTCTTCCATTTCAACTGGGAATAATGCAAAAATCTGTTCAATAAACTCTCATAATTTTCCTATGAGCTGATTCTGCTCATAGGAAACTGAGGAAGTTTGTGTCACTTCCTCAAAAAGTGCATAGATTAAGTGCATCTAGGCTTCCCCACTTAGAGAAATAGTTAGAGCTGGAGGCTTGTGTCACAGAGCTCTTCTGCCCTTTAGATTGTTACTGTTTTTCCTTCAAGCAGATGTTGAACAGGATCACATCCATTACATCCATGTAAAGTATCCTGCTGAGTTTAATCGGCTTCAAACAGGATCAAATCACATTTGCTCTGCATCACCCAGAGGGGTCTTCATTATTTTGCAATTTGTAATTTTGACTTTAGAGACAAATAAATGTTTAGAAATAAAGCTGGGTCAAGAAGTAGGGACTGGGTAGGAGTGCTGGCTGTGATGATAGTAGTCATCAACCTGCCTTGCAGAGATCAGGCATGAAAATGATGCTGTTTGCAATGTTTGGTATGTGTGTGATTTGTGTAAATTAAGTAATGTTACCTGCGAGTCTGCAGTGCTCAGGTGTCTTATCGTTCTTCTTCAGAACTGACAAACTGTGAGACCACAGTTATGATTTACGGTTTTCTTTCTTCCCCTGCCTTGGGCAGAAACTGTATAAGACCTGTCGGATGATGCAGGAAAGGATCATGGAGTTGTTGGTGACAGTGGAGAATGAAGACGTGATGGTTGAGTTAATACAAGTAAATGAAGATCTGAATAATGTCCTCCTGGGACATGAAAGGTAGGTACAGGACCTCTCTCCTCATGTCTGGTATCCTAATTTAGGGCTCTTAATGGGCACAGATGGTCCCTATTTCTAATGTTGATCCTCCTCAAGGAGACAGATTTTATCCTTAAATGCAGAAAGGAAACATGATTGCAAAAAAGGGAAAATGCTGCATTTGCCTTCTAATCACTTCATAAATGGTTTATAGAGGTAGTTAGAGGACTATTAGAATTGAGTAGAACAGGTTAACAGTTTAAGCAGTAAATCAGACAGAGGCACACAACAAACATTATTTTGGAATTTGGCATTCCTTTTTGGTAGTGCACAGTGAATTTGTCATCAGTCTGCTACAAACCCTTTGGTAGGTGATGATGGTTCTTATCTATGTTAAGTGTATACACCTCCAGAAAAGAATACTTGTTCTCCTTTCTGGGTGATTTTGACAGCTTTACTGCAGAAATTGGCCATGGAATAGCATTCTGCCTTATTGCATGCATAAAAGAGTCACTTGCTTTTCTCAACTGGATTGAAATGCACTGTTCTACTTGTCTTACGGCACCAAATTTTCTTTCTTTCACACATGGAAGCACTGCAGTGCTTGTGTTGACATTCTGTGGATGCGTCTATTATGTCATTAGCAGCATAACTAGATGCTAGCTAAACTGAAATTAATTTTAAACTCAAAATTCCGGTATTATCCCCCAAAATATCGCAGTGAATATGCTTGCATAAAGTATTCTGGTTTAATAGGAACTAGTCTTCCATGTGAAGTAGTTTATATCTTCTCCATGGCTAAGAAATGTTATAAAAAATAATTATACATCAAGTGCAATAGTTTATCACGGTCGTCTTTTTAAACATCTGATGAATTCTGGACTGAAAATATCACTAATTCTAAGTTTCATGGAGCAAACTTTTGGTCTAATCTTGACAACGTTTAGTTTTCATTGGTCCTTAAATCTTACATCTACAGCAGTGTTGGCATAATTTATGGTAACTACCTTAAAAGAATTTTGTGATCACTTCTTGCTTTAGGAAACTTTTTCATTTTAGTGAAGCAAAACTAGAAATCTGTTCAGCTTCTCTAAATCCAGTGAAGTCAGATGTGGTGTTAGATTTTTGTTACGATTGGTGAATACTGGCAAGGCCAGGAACCTCTTAAATATCAATAGTAGCTTGTGGGTATCATTCAACCCATTCCTTATGAAAGAGTCACCTGGTGATCTAAGGAGCAATTAATTGGCCATTGTGAAACTGGACAGATAACTACTGTGTTTTATATGGTTTATTCCTGGGTGCAGATGCATTGTGCTTTAGATTTGATAAACATTGAAATGTATTGGGTTAATGTTCACTGCAGAAGATTTGTTCTTTGGAACTCCTTCTGAACAATGAGATGTGTAAAGGGAAAACTGATTTTTAACTAGCTGCATCTGTTTCAGACTATGTGTATTGTTTGAAGACAAGTCATGCTGCTATTGCTGTTTCTGATTGTTAATGTAGAGCCTAAATTAAATCAGGAGCAATCACCACTGCAATAAACCAGCCTCTTGTACGTAGCAATGACTCCCTCTAGTGGCTCTTGCAATTTCTCAGTTCTTTCTGTACTTCAGATAAATATTTTTATGTTCTGCATTTGGAAAGTTTTTTTTTTTTCTTCTGTTCATCACTGCACATATACTATCTTTGTGAATTTCACCAGTATGGTAGCCCAGAACAGCAAATGCAGTTGTATAGACAGTCTCATGCCCATCCCACTCAGGGCTCTTACTTCTGAAATGGATTGACCTTATGGACGCTGGATGTCACTTGACTTGGGCCTGCTTTGGACTCAGTGTAGCACTGTTACGACTCCCAGCACATAAATATTTATGCAGGTGGATTTTTTTCTTTTTAAGAAAAAATTAATTCGAATGCCTGAACTAATGAGAGTGCTGGGTATCAGAACTGGTGTGGTTTGTCCTGAGATGGCAATGGGGAATGTGAGGACCTCTGAGGATAGAAGGCTTCCTGGGACTCAGTTGGAACACTATCCTCATCAGAAGGAGCTAGACTTGGCACGGTTCACAGTTACTGATCTTGCATGAACAGAGGCAAATTTGGTTTTGCCCTGATTTTGTGTTGGAAGAAACAGATGGCTGTAGCCAAAAGTGAGCCCAAGAACAAACTAACTGGTGCTTGTAGGTGATCAGAGGACGATGGTCCTACAGAGGAATGAGTCAAATTGCTAGTGCAGATACGAGTTCCCCAGAGAAAAGCAGCTCTAGTACTTTTTAGCACCTCTGGAATCCTCTGATAACCAAGCTTTGATTATAACTGGTTTCATTTTCGATCAAGTGACATCTCAGAAATGTAAGAATGAACACTTAACTCTGCAACTTGAACAGGTTCTCCCGAAACAGAGTTCGTTTTTTGGAGAATCAAAGAATACAACGTGAGCGCACAGAGGTGAGTAATTATAGATGAACTTATGAACTACAGGACTGTAAACATTCTTTTTTTGGTCATTGTAAAAAATACACTTTTAACATATGAAGAATTTTATTCTCTAGTTGAGGAGACAGCAGGCTGACACTGCTCTTACTGATTTTTCTGAAGTCTCACTTGCAGAATTTCATGCAAATTCATGTAACTAAAGTAACAAATTATGTCAAATCTAAGGTAGAAGCTTGATCAGGAAAAATTAGAGGGATATACCTATTCAAATGCCAATTTATTACCTCTACAGCTAAGCCCTATTATCTGCCATATGCAAAATGGGGAACCGTAATGTTTCTTTTTATTTTTTCTCTCTTAAGCATTTATAGACTGAAATACGATTACAGTATCGGAATTCACTATTACTGATGTTTTTTCCCGAGTCAAAGCTTTTTCTGAATTGTGAATAATGGCTTGTATCAAATCTTTAATGACTATCCTTTATTGATTGATAATTATGGTTGTTAATTATATTGCCCAGACTAGTTTTGCACATGTTTCAGCTTCTGCTAAGCCATAATTGTGGAGTCATCTAGGACTCGATATGGAAATGACTGCATTGTGACTGCTGAAATACAGCTCATAATTATTTTAAAAAAACATAGAATAAGATCTTGCTTTCCTTGAAAAGCCGCTATTACTACTTTCTGGTTATGTAGGTGGATGGTTTTGCTTGATGGATGCACTGTTGGATTAGTTAATAGTCCAAATAGTGCAGTCTGTGCATTTTTGTATTAGTCAGGACTCTTCAAGTTTAAAATAAATTGCTTTTTTTTGCTTTTTTTTCTTATTCTGGTGTGACCAAATCCATATGATTCGATCACATGGTTGTATTAAAATTTTTAGTTGGCTGCATTTTTAATTCTAATGCATTCACAGGAGAAACCAAGGGGACCCTTTTCTGTGTCCTGGGAAACCCTGGTGTGAGTTTGAACTTTTCCTATCCAAAACAAGACTGAAAAAAAAATCAATCTCCTAAGTGTGTATCAAATCTCAATAATGCAAATAAGTAACATGAAAATATTGTAAAATCCATCAGAAAATTATATCAAAGATGTATCTAAACAAATTCACAATTGTTTTTTGAATTGAGTCAGTTCTATTTCCTACTTGGGAATTTTTTTTCCTTAATTTTCTGAAATAGCAACCTTGCTGAAACTGGTCTTTTCTGGAAAGTATTTTTTTTTGTTTCAGTAGCTATCTTTGATACCAAAAAAATTATTCTGGTCTTCTCTTATACTTGAGAGAACTTCTAATATTATGCTTTTTAAAGTTTGTATTTGTGAAAATAGCCATCTGTTTAAAATTATATAAGTTGCTACAAAAAAAAAAAGACACATCAAAAAATCCAAACCAACTTTATTCCTTTTCATATGTTAAGCTGTACAGGAAACAGCCATCTGCTCCTTCAAGTGATCTACTTGACCTCTCCATAGATTCTCCATCTCCTGTGTCAACAGACTTTGCAGTGTCTCCTTCAGGCCTCAGTAAGAGTAAGAACACACATTTCCCTTGCAGTCTGGGTTCTTAAAGCAAACCAACGAGAGCTTAGTGGAAGAATCAAGAAATTTCTTGTAAGAAAGAAAACAAAGATACTCCTTAACTTCAGCGATGTTCCTTAAATCTCCTTAAAAGGAGAATTGATGTGTGTTTGTAGCAAAAAATGTAAGCTGGTATAAGGTTGCCTGTATTTTCTTTAGAGTGGAAGCAATAACTTTTTTCCCCTGTGACATAAATTTGAACAGTAGAACATGTTACAATTCTGTTACAAAAGTCTGTAAAACAGTTCTGTAAGCTTGGAAGAAAGATACACAGATAAGCCTTTCTGATGTCCTCTTGGTGTCCTAAGTCTTTTTCAGGATGCACTTTGTGTTAGAAACAGTTCAGCTTGAGAAAAGTACTTCTCTCCTCTAACTTCGGACTTCTTTTATTGTCAGAGGAGCGAGTAAAGCTCCTAACTTTTGGTATCCTGAATTACTGTTTGCAGAAGTTCCTTCCATGGGGGTCTTTACACAGAAGTTAAAGGTGTGAATGTCCACCCAGGAATAAATGCCTATAATTCCATTTTAATCTTTTTAAAATAGGGAAAGGGGTTTTAAGTGGTGTCTACCTTGTATAGCACTACTGATGTTGTTTTAATGTTTTAAAGAGATAAATACATTGCATATAAAACCTTCTCAGACTTATTTAAATTATGCCTTTCATGTGATAAACAGCAATCTGTTTCAGATTCTTTATATGCCTTCCAAACAAAACTTTAGTCTTTAATGTTCATAGTACAAGTAATTAAGATTTGCTTAAAATATGTTCAAATAATCATTAATTATCACTTTGAATTTCAGATTGCATATCTGCAGATAAAACCAGGCATCATCCATCAATTTATCCACAGCTCAATTTTGCAGCTACTCCAAACGGTCAGCAATTCCTGTGAGTAAGCTCTTACCAAGACATTGCTTAACATGTTTTAAAGGTGCACTGCTCCTGCAGCACTGTTTAGTTATAGACATTGATGTATCTCAACAGTCAAAACATACTTGATGTATATATGACTTCCTGCTTGAGTATTGCCGATGCTGCAATGAAAGGGGCAAACAGATGAATTGTACAGGTCAATAAGAGGAGTTTAAGATAAGAGAGGTGTCCTTATCCCTTGTGAATGGGACACTGTCCCACCTGCCTGTGCTGCTCTCAATTGTGACATAAGGTAAAGACAGACCAACAAAAAAATAATGTAACAATCAGAATATACAGTTTCGATAGTTTCAGTTACTTTCAGTGTATTACTTTCTCCTAGATTTGCAGCTGAAGCACAAAACAATACTGTAAGCAACCCAGCTGGACATTCATATAGCAATGTGAGTAACACTCGTGTTCACAGTTCTTTGCTGGCAACTGTCAAAATGAGAACTGTTTGGATTTACCCTGACTACTGTCCAGATAGGATACAAAGATCTATTCTGTGGCCCTTCTCCACATGTCAGGGAACACTCTGTATTTGGTGACAAGGCCAGCTTTCCTCTTTTGATACCACAGACGCATATTTTCTTGGGTCCAGCACAATCTCAGGGGAGTTTGCAGCAAGCAGTTACTCTGTTATTTGTGTTTAATCTGTTGCTGTGTGAAACAAGCTGAGATCTTCCCCCAGAGCCCCCACAAACACCAAACAGCCCACCAAAAAAACCACTTAAAAATCGAGTACAGTGTAGGACAAATAGCATATGCTGCAGGCAAAACACCTGTAAGAGAAGGAATGCAAAGAATATGAAGGGGCTTTGAGTTAATGTTGTGAATTTCAATGCTGTTCTGCAGTAGGCAGTATGAAACAGAAAAGATGAGAAGCAGCCCCCAAATACACATGCATATACACTATTTTAAACCACAAGTAAAAGCAGATAACTTTATTGTGAATAGTGCAGTCTTTGAGTCTGTGTAGTGTAACAAATTATACAGAAGAAGATTGTACAAACGTGCTATAGATGTGCTAAAAGATGTTTGAACTTAGTGCGAAGAATGGAGATTAATTAGATTGGTAACTGTTGACCTTAGAATGTACCTGCTATAGTCTGAGAGTGTAAAGATAAGTCAGCAGTTACATAAGTTAAGTCAAACCAGTTCTTGTTTTGGTCACGCACTGTTTTGCTTCATGTCCTTAGTTGGCGACTCTTTTAAGCCCAGTGCCTCTGAACCCGGTAAATCTGCAGACTGGACATACCACATCATTAAATGATCCGTCACCAGCAGGTAATAAATACTGCAGACCACCTGACTTTAATGGAGATGTATTTTTCTTGTTAGAACTTTTTTACATAATGACTGTTAAAAAGACTAGGAGTAGCAACAAACATTGACAAAATCTCACAGGCTCATGACTTCTCTTACACATTGCTTGTCCATTTTAGCATTTAAAGCAACTAGGCACATAGGAAGTACACTGCTACTTTCAGACAATACAAAAAAGTAATATTCTTTGCATGCTTTTCATTTACATTTGAATCTGGATTATATCTGCCTGTCTTTATTCTTCAGCTGCATCAAAGAACAAGTCACCATCACCTCATTACTACGAGATCATGGAATTTGATCCCTTGGCTCCAACCGAGTAAGTAACTTTTAAAATAAATAATATACAGTTTTCTCAGGTTCCAAAGGCAAGAAGAATTCTGAGATGGCTTTTTCTTTTGAGGGGGAAAACAGGCCATATTATTTAGCTGATCAACTGAATCACTAACATAAATGAGAGTGGCTGCTTGTACATTTTCTTCCAATATGTCTGGCATAACCAATTAAAGAATAAGCTCCTATAATGTGTTTATTGAATTGCATCTGCAAAGCTGGTAATACTGTGTCAAAAATGATCTACTAAAATCCTATCCAGTGATATGAAAAGGTGAATAAAGCATGGTAAGGGTCCTGGTAGAGGAAGCTGATTGATGCTGCAACACAGGTAGCTCTGGAGCAAGGTAACCAGAGTAATTCCTCTTTGCGGGAATTGTAATTTTTTTTTTTTTTTTTTAAGAATGCTGTTCTACTGCATATCAATAAAATCCTCGATTTGAATATAAGCTACTAGAGGGAATGGATGTTGGGACTCTCCAGAGGGCCAAATAGTCAGAAAACTAATCTGAAACTAAACAGATGGCAGAAGTCTCTACCAGTAAATTGCAAAAAAATTGAATCATCTACATAAAACTTGCTTCCAAGGAACCATGAAATTGTGAGATAATAAATAAAATAAGCTATGAGATTTTTTCTAACTAGTGCAGTAACTGCATGCCACATGGCATGCTTGCCATTTGTGTTTTGCGGTCCTGTTCCCAAATCTATTTCATCAAAAGTGACAATGTCCAGAGGTATGTCATTAACTGTATAATCTCAGACACACTGCAGGATTGGCTCTTTGTTCCCATGGAAACGTGGGCATCCTGCAGCTGATGCTACTCCATTTGGCAAACACTATAAACTCTTGGCAGTTCATGCCTGGGCAGGATTTCATTGGTGGGTTTTGTCAAAATGAAACTGTGGTGTAGGTGTCACCCTGTTTCTCTTCCTTCAGAACTATTTATGAAGAAATTGATGCTGTGCTGAAGACAGAAATTAAAAAGGATACAGAATGCTGAAAGTGGAGGTGTTTTTTTACTGAGCACACATTATTCTCTGATGCTGGTTCTCTGCAGTGCTTCTTCTAACATACAAGTGAAAAACAGAACAGGTTTTGTGCTTTGACACAACAAAATGTATTAGAGTACTCAGCTGTGTGGAAGTTGAAGAGTTACTTGGATCTACACCGTGATAATTTGTCCTGAATGTTCAACTGTGTATTCTTCAAGGTGACTTGCATGAGTATTTGTGAAGTATTTTAGAGGCCTTTAAAATACAATTTCAAATTCACCTGTGTGTGTGAAGTAACACTTGATATACAAGTAAACCAAAGGACACTTACAGCTTTTCTTTCAAATTAACTGTTCCTTTCTATTGCTTTACCCCGTCATGCAGCAAACAAAACAGAACATTGTTTATAGAAACTGCAGAATACACTTTGTAGTTTGGCCTCATTGCTGTCTGCATTAATCTCCCTAGAAATTTATGCAGGAGTTTTGATATTTCTAAAATTTGGCCATTTCTAAAATTTGGCCTCTTGATAGCTGTCTGAAGACATGCAGTGTTACTTTTCTACATACATAGCCTGAACACAGAGTTTGGTTTCTTCTAAAAGCCCACAATATAGTTGGATTTTTGTCTTGCCAAGAACCTGAGCTGGGACATGAGGTGCCATCATCCATGATGAACAGAACAGAAAAAAACCCCTGCTTGTTCCTGTGGTGGTGTTGTTGCTTTTATTTACTCGGTAAATATTGGACGGGGATCAATCAATTCTTTCAATGTTCTTGCCCTGCAAATTGCTGTTCTGGTGAAAGAAAAAAGTAATCATCTATAATGCAGATGAGCAGCAGTTACTTTTAGTCAAGTTGTTTAACCCTGTTAGTAACAGTTTTCTCTTTTATAAGTAAAGTGCCTTATCTATTTTAATGCTGAAGGTAAAATGTGCACTTTTAACGGGTCTAGTTCTCTGAATTTATAATTGATATAAAATTTGAGAACATAGTCTGTGTTGATATCTGATAAGCTAACTTTTTGTGAAATACTGCATTATAAATGCTCATGAACTGTTTCAGTGGTAAGAAGTTATCTCAATTTTGCAAATTTTGTAGCATAAAATTCCAAATAAAAGCAAACGTTTACTGAGAAGTTAACCGACATCATTTCTGAGTTTTTACTAGACTGAGTTTTGTATTCCCTGAAACACTAAATGTAGATACTATTGGAAGTATTTTAGTGTGAATCTGCAGCGTTCTGTTGTGTAGTTAGCGACTCTGCAGTTTGTTGGAGGACCATTGTAACACCTTATTTCATCAAAAACATGACTTTGAAGCAAAGGCGCAGAGGTAAGCTGCTTTACTATTTTTCTTGTATTATTTGCAATGGTCTCGCCAGCAGCCTGAGAAAACTGCTGAAAATAGGATTTTAAGTGGATTGATTTTCCCCTGCAGCTCAGTTGTATTGGTAAAACCCCAGCACGTTGAAGTGTAACAAATGAAAATACGCTATTTGAGTATGGTAATCCATACTGGATGATTGTGAATTGAACTTTTCCAGATTTAAAGAAGCAAAATGGTCACAGATAGATGAAAGGGCTAATTACTGAGGTTAGACCTTGTTTTATAGTTGGAATGTGGTCAGTATCTGTGCAAACCTGGGCTTTCAGAGTTGGAGGAAATCTCATGTTTTTATGAAAATTTGCCAGGGGCATGCTCCTTTTCTTCTGAAACACATGGCCAGGATAAAGCAGTGTGGGGAGAACTGTCATCATCAGTTCAACGTTCAAAAATGGACTAGAGACAGCCCAGGTAAGATTTTTTTTTTTTTTTTTTTCCCCCTAGCCTTGATTCAAAAATCTGTTTTGACATTTTTAGTAATTTTTTTCTGAAGCATAACTGGAATTACAAAGCTTGCTGCTATCTTCATACAGATGTATTCCGTTTGTGTAGTCTCTGCATGTTCTGCTGGATGCAATGCATTACAGAGATGAAAGAATGAAAATTTTTAAAACTTTAATAAATACACAGTGAAGACCTGACATGAATGTCATCCAGAAGCTATTGAAAGAACACATAGAATTGGTAAAATAATGCATTTTAAAGGTGGCATCCATTTATTTTCAAAAGCGCACTTTTGGAATTATTGCATACAAACATAATTAAGACTGAAGTAACTGGAAGCTATTTATGATATACTTAATACCTTTTTAGAGTCCAAACAAACAAACGTGCTGAAAGGGGTAGAAAGAACTGGCCTGGCCTGGCCCAGATGAGATACTGGGCTGGGATTAATTCCTGTCTGAAAATGAGTAGGTCACTTAAACTTGCTCTGCAACTTGCTCCTCGTTTCCAAAGCTGTGATAAAGTGTTATTATTCCTATCCCACAGATAATAATGAAAAGTTACATAAATATAGGCTTACATGTTCTGGTGGTAAACCGAGTACCCCGAGTACCTCTGCTGGGTACTTGCTGGGTACTCTGCTGGGCAGGCTTTGTCAGACTTAACTTCTGAATGGGCTTGATTTCCTTTGGGTTTCTGAGGAGACTCCTATGCTATTAATTTAGCCTGCAATTTAGAGCAGTTGTTTATGTACTGCCTTTCCCTTCAAAGCATTTCATACATAAGCCAAGCTTATCTCTGTGTAGAGGTGCATGGTGTACAGCCCTCTGCAGAGTGAAAGAGCAGCCATTAGAAATACAGGTATTTTAAGTGAGTTGAACACAACATGGAAATTTGAAGGGTTTTTCTAAATAGAAACCATCCCATGTAAGATTTGACAGGCTTACATTTAAATTACTGTTCCTCATTCAAATGATAACAGTTTTAGAGCAGTCCACTCTTACCAAATGAACTACTGATTCAGTAATAATTCGAGAGGGTACATCATCTTCTTAATCACCATATCCTCCTGTGCCGCAGGAGGGTTACACAGCATACAGTCTAACTTTGTTTAGTTTTGAGATTTCATTAATGAACTGATGATTTCATCATCAGCTGATTACCTGTTTTTACCTTTTAATAAAGTAACTTACACGAAGTTACTCTTCAGAGACAGCAATGCAATTTTAGATGCTTAATAAACTGATTTGTTTTTCTATATCTAAATGATCTCAATTTAAATTTGGGTTTAAAAATTGGCCTCACAGTATTTAGATAACATGTACCATCTTATAAAAAGATGGTTTGAGGAAACTCTCTCTTCCAGTGACAGTGTGTTCCCTTCTATTGTCTGATGAAGAAAAAATATCCTTAAGAAATAATATATCAACTATGTAACTTTTTGTTTAAAAAAATAGAAAGACATCCTTTCATAACAGCAGCATGTGTCCATTGTGGTTTAATAATATAATTTCATATGGCACAGTATTCCTGCAGTTTTCCTTCTGTTGAAAAATGGTTTCAAAACTGGTAGTCCGGTAGCAGAAATCAAATTGTCTTGAGATTGCCCATTACTGATATCCAGGAAGCGGTAACTTCTGTCCTTCCTTTGCTTCAAAAAAGGTGTAAGAGAGGGTAATCAAATCAACTTTAGCCATTTTAGGGTCCTCTACAAATTCTGGATCAATGTAGAAGAAGACAGGCATGTCCACTTCCTCTTGAGGATTTAGCCACTGTTCTTCAAAACAAAAACACTGAAGGACAGAGGAAAAGATCCAAAACAGTTAGACAACAGTAGCTATGGTAAACTTTATCTCTGCCAACACAACAGAAAGCTTCACAGTTTAAAATCAACTTGCATTCCCTGTACATCCCTAAAATCTTGGGAAGGATATGAGCAACAAAACAGCAGTTCTGTTCCTCTTTTGTTACAGGAACAAAAAAGAAAAAAAGCTTTTTAATGAAGTGTCCAAAGGTGCAAATTGTCCAGGCTGGCTTACGCCATTACTGCCTGCCCTCAATGTTACTAGCGCTAAATGCCATATATTTGGGAGCTGCTGTAATTTGGCTGAAGCTTGTTATGAAGACAGGCAGGCTAAGAGTGAACTGTTACACTGTCATTTTAAAAAAAAAAAAAAGAAATCAAGGTATGTTCTTAAAATTTTGGCATACAAAGAATGGTATTCAGGATTAAAATGAGAAAACTTATGGATAATGATTCTTAATCATGCAAAGGAAAACGTAGTCTTTGCTCACACTTACTTGTATTTTATTGAAATACTGTCCTGCTTCAAAGGGTATTACATTGTAGGTAGAGATTCCAATTATTGGTTTGTCAGTAGGATTTTTCGCTTTATAAAAAGCCAGTGCAGTCTCTCCTGGTACCACCTGTATAAAGTAATTGCATGGTGATTTTTAACCCACTGGAATCTTCCATCCCTCACACGTGGAATTAGTTCATTTTCTCTTTTGCTGTTTCAAGCTCATTACTTCTCTACCTCACAAATATCTTCCTTATAGGCATTTCACCCCTATTCAATGCATTAATCATTTTCTATGTAAGCATTTTTAATCTTTCCCAGTTTACCACTGACACTTCTATTATTCTCAGCAGTTTAGCAGCACACAGCTTTTGTAATATGAAGATTTGTTTCTAAGGTGATTATTCTTTCAGTAGTGAACTCAGAAACCAATTAAGAAGCATGACTCCTTTTGCAAGTTAGATTAAAATCTTTTGTTTTTTTAAAATAGAGACAGCCCTACAATGATAGGGGCAAGAAGAGGAGGTACTAGGGGTACTCACAGGTATATAGATATACATAATCTATTCTGAATAGCAATGCTTTTTTGGCAGCTTGATGGGATGGCAGGGGAGCAACTCCACCTTATCTGCAATGCAAGAGTCAGCACAAGTTCTGCCCTCTGGTAGGAGACACCGGCCCTCCCTTCCCACCCGGCACCCAAATAAGGTTCCCCAGTGGCAGGTCAGGGCTGTCACCCGGGCGGAGGGGACACCACATGGGCTGTGTGTTTTCCCAGACGGGCGCGGCAATGGCTCCGCACCATCGGGACGCCAGGAACGAAAATGGACGGGACAAAACTTGAGTTTTTCCCTCCCGGTGTAAGGGGTTCTGCGGAGGGGGGGCACGACAAGGCGGTGACTCACGTAGATTTCGCTCTGCTGGGGTTTGAAGTTCCACTGGATGCTGGAATGCACGTCCGCGTTGAAGGTGACCTTGATGACGCGGTCCCTCACCGGCTCCATCCTCTCGATCTGCTCCGCGCTGTGCCCCGCGCCGGTCGTCCCGCCCAGCCCCGTCGCCTGGCCGAGAGGGACAGCTGTGAGCGCCCGGCGCCGGCCCCTCCGCCCGCCCGCTCTCCCTCCCTCCTCCCTGGCTCCCGGCTACCTGGCAGTAGAGGCGGTAGAGCGGCACGGCCGCGTAGGACATGCCTACCATGCCCACAGCGGCGGCGGCGATGTAGGCTAGCACCGACCGGTTCCGGCGCCGCCATTCCTCCTCCTGCCTGCGGGTGAAGGGATTGGAGCTCCACACCCCGCGGGTCGCCAGCGGGGCCGCCGCCTGCCCGCCCGCAGCCCAGAGGCCGTACCGAGTCTCGCCCCCCAGACACCCGGCGGTAGGGCCCGGTCGGGGAAGGGTCCGGCCCAGCGCTAGGGCCCAGAGGGGGCCCGGCCCCCAGGGGAGCCGCAGGCCCTCGCAGCGCACCCAGCCCCGCCTGCACAGCCCCATGCCGCTGCCGACGGAGCCCGGCTCTTCTCGCGAGAGGCGGCGGCCGTGAGTCCGCCTCCGAGAGGCGGGGAGAGTCTCTCCCGAGAGAGAGCGGGTGCCGGAGCCAGCCTGCCCGTTCTCGCCCCACGCCCATTTGTTGGAGTGAGGGTGGCAGCCGAGGAGGCGGTGGGGTTGGGGAGCGGGGCGGGCCGCGCCGCGCCGCGCCGCCTCTGAGGGGTCGCCCAGCCCTCAGAGTGGCGCTGAGGCGCGGAGGGTGCCACCAGGCTCTGCCGGTTCTCCCTCCCTCGGGCGGTAGTGTGCGTATCGAGGTAACTGTCGCAGCCCAGGCTGGTCCGAGCGGTGCCGGGGCGGGCTGGCGCCGCGCGGTCGCCGAAAAGTTCGTCAGAAGTGGGTTAAGCGAGTGGAGCGCGGCGGGAGGCGGCTATTATCCCCGCTAAGTACCTCAGCGGCGCTAATGCCGTGGAGGAGCGGGATGGGCGGCAAGACCTTCCTGGGTTGTGCCTCTGGGGCTGTGAGGGCGCCGGGAAAGCGGCCTTTGTGTCCGCGTCCCTCATCTTTTGGCGGTGTGCTTCCGTCGGCAGCACAGGGCGAGGGTGTTCAACAGAGAGGAGGAGACTCCATCCCTTTGTCTGTCCGCAGCGCTCCCTCTCCCGCGGACAGTGGATACCGATTACTATTTTTTTTCTGGTGGTGCTTTGTTTCCCGTTTAGTTTCGTCTTTTTGTCTACTGCTTTCGTTTTGTTTAGGCACAAATATTGGCGTGCTGCGGGAGTGGCTGAGCATCATTTGCGTAAACAGCAATAGCTTTAGGACAGGCAGCGTCAGGTGAACCCACAGATGCCATCTTTCTTCACAGGACTGGCCCCATGCGCTGTGACAAACTTTGCTGAAGCAGGGCTTGAGTGTATTGCTTCAGAGCACTGCTTTGCTCTCCTGCTGGCTCCAGTAACATGAATCACACAGGAACTTGGGCAACTCCTGGTACGGCTTCATTTCCCATTTAGGTGTGTTGAATAAGAGAACAATAAAGTCCAGAGTGAAGCACTATTGTGATATTTTCTGTTTAATTAGATAGCGATAGTTTTGATCTTTTAGCAAGAGACCTCAAAACGTTCGCAACAGGAAAAATTGTGGTATTCCAAAGTAACAATTTTTTTTTTTTTTTTGGTGCAGAAATATAGACCTGTAAGAATTGGTCAGTATGATTTTGTGGAAGCTGCCCCTGCACCTGGGGACCCTGCTTCATTTTAGCCCAGATTTGTAGTGTCACTGGTACCACTAGTACCTTTGCCTGTGCATTGCTCAGAGTTCCTTCTCCCTCTTGCACCGTGTCTTAGGAGTAATATCTTTTCCGGTTCATGACCGGCCATGTGAGGGTTTAGTTGTGCATCTCATGAGGTCAGGAGGGTTTGCTGCTGATACAAACAGATACCTCTGCTTTTGCAGTACTTTTTAAAATGGTTATAGCTCACTACATTTAGGATTGTATTTCTTGTTGACCTGTTATATGTACTAATAAAAATACAACATGAATGAATGGGGGTTTTGCTGTATTAATGGTACATAACCACATTTTGCCTGTATTTTGGCCTATGTATTACATACTTCAGGTGAGATTTCTACAGGCACTGAATACTAAACAGTAAGTTAAAAATGTGAGAAAACAAGACACCCAAAACACCTTATCATAATCAAAGCAACATTTCCTCCCCAAATAACCTTTGCTGGAAAAAAAAGAGATTGTTTTTGTCTTTAGCAGTTATATTACTTTATCCTGTAATTGTAATTTAATTTTTTAGAAGATTTTAATCACAGGGGGTCCTACCTCATAAATCAATAGGAAATTAGGATGTCAGATGTTTTGGTACAATATACTGTGAAGTCTGAGTGTTAACTGATTACTGTTTTCAGCCATGAATTGTATCTGTTTTATTACAAAAAGTCTCTTTTCCCACTTGATTTCAGCCAGTCAGTAATAAGTAAGAATTGTTGTCAGTGACTGAATACACATAGCCCTGTAAATTTCAAAAAAGGCTTTCTCCTTTTTTACAGCAATTATTATCTTGGTTATGAGCCAGTGTCAGAATTCTTCATTTTGAACTTTTGTTATAATAGGGTACCTAAGAAGATGTCCAGTACAGATCTAACAAATCCAGATAAAAAGTAAGTACTTTTTTCCCCCAACACAGGAATACAAGAATTGCTGGATTGTAACATGTAAATTCTTGCAGTTTCATTAGTAGGAGCTTTTTTTTTGATGAAATCTTAATGAAAAATAACTTTGATATTGAAACAGTCTGAAGCAGCTTCTTACAAAAGCTAATACAAGCACCAGTGAATTTACACATAAAGGGAAGAAATAGCTCTTAATCTTGTTACTAAGTTAATCAGCACTTGGTTTTGACTGGTTCTGTAGAGATAAAACCCCATATTGGGATTTCTTAGTGCTTGTGCAGCTGTGAAAATGTAAGGTCTATAGCAAATTATTTCCTAGGACATATAGGCTAATTATGGTACATAAGACACTGTAAGGATTTATATATTATGATACATTACTTCTTCAGACAAGTATGTCTGTATGCCTTTAATGTTTTCTATGTAGTGCTTTGGGACCATATTATTTTTTACCAGTGTTGTGCAATTATATTCCTTCTGTAAACTAATGTTACACACTTAAAAGTTGGATGAAATTCTAAATGGCAAAATTGGATTCAGTTGTGATTGAAAATCGTAACTCCCGACCCTTCCCAAACTGCTGAGTAACCAGGACAATGCTGGTTGGATTGTCTTGTTGGATAGTCTTGCTGGACTATCGTATTTGCTGTGCTTTTGCAATAGAATCCACCGAGTAGTATTCAAAAGTATTGTCAAGCGATTTAGCATAGATTTTGAATTATGTCACTGCATAAATAACTTGATTTAAAAAAAAACAACCATAAAACATTAAAACAAATTAACTTGATTCTGAAGAAGCAAACACTCTGCTTGTCCAATGGAAATACAGAGTGTGTAATACAAAGATACATCTTTGAAACAGCTATGGTCTGCTAGATTCGTGTGGAAGGTATATTATATGAGTAGTTAGTAGATGACTACACTCCATAAGGCAATTTTTCACATAAGAGATGAACATGAAAGGTGCATGTAACTGCACTTCAGCTACATCATGATGGAAGACTATAATTTTCTGTACTTACTACTTTTTCTTTTTTCAATTTTTTTTCCTTTCTGGGAGACAGTATCAATGCACAATGCTTCAAGAATGTCCTTGTTATGTGTTAATTGAGGTTTACCTAAACTTGAACGAATACCTTTATTATCTACACAAGGGGTTAGCCTCAAACCATTCATGCTTCTTCAAAATTACAGTGTTGCTCAAGCTTTTTTTTCCATGCTTAACAATTTCCATATAATGACGTGTTTTCTTTTAATCTCTATGACCTAATCAGCAAAATGTATTTTGAATAATTAGTGGGTTTGGATAGAAAAGAATTCAGTGTTTGTTCATGCTATATGATGCAGCCTTTTCTTGGCTGTAGTCCTTGGTATCATAATGAATTTTTACATTTTAGGGTTAATGAACCTGAAAGGCTGCAGTTACATAATTGACTTGTGCAGGATTTTTGTAAAAAACCTTTTTCTAACAAAAAGATCTCATGAATCTTGCTTCTGAAGTTTCTGCAAATCTTTTTGTTGTCTGCTAAATTATCCTGTAATCCATCTCAGTTGCTAAAGTATTACAAAACTTCCTTTGGGAGAGGTGAGTCATAATTAATAATGATGCCAGAACAGAATAGCTTACTTGCCATTTGAAAAAGAAGCTTAGTTTGTTTGCTGCATGAAATAACAAATGATGTCTCTTGAAAATTTAGTCTGCCTTAGCGATATTAGGTTTGATGGGGTTTTATGTTGTTACAGTATTCCTAGATCTTTCTGGAAGTAAAAAGTACTTTGTGTTCCCCTGAGTATGTTCTCAAGAGACAGAGAACTTGCAAAAGAAGCAATAATACCATTTTTCTATATGAGTCCTTTAGAAACATTAAAAGCAGGGTAGAATTTTAAGGTAGAGGAATGGAAGTCTTGGGAATGAGTTCAGGAGGCTGAACAATGCATAGTTTGAAGAAGGGATGGAGAAGCAATTGTGAATTATCACAAGTGAATTATTACTGATAATAACTCTTAATAAAAGAGGTGGGAGCAACAAGAAACTTAATACTCTTTTGTATTTGCTCAAATTGTTGGGAAGTTGGTCTTGTTTGGCTTAATAAAAATAATTATTTCATTTTTCAATAATGGAAATGCATAGCCTTGAGTCATACTTTTAATTGGGGGTGCATGGGGTGTGTGTGTTTCTGCTGCAGAAAACATGACACTGGAAACAAGCCATATTGCTCTCAGTGATGTGTTACAAAAAGAAAAGCTGTTTGTAGTTTATCTTCTGTAAACTTGCTTGAAGCAAATCTAAGTGAAACGGTGCTTGAAATATGAATGGCTTTTATTTCATCGGACTGTAATGCCATTAACACCAGCAGAGTCAAACTGATTGAGAAAAGACTATGAAGGACCACATTTTCATCCCTGAATAGATGTGACCAGTCCAAACGATACCAGTGGGGCTCTTCACATTTTGGGAATTGGTAGGGCTGCTCTATGTTCCTACTTCCATTGCTGATCCGCTTCTTAAAGTCTGCTGTTTGCTTTTCTGCCCTTCCTGTAACTATGGATTGCAGGCTCTAAGGGCTGACCCCTGTAGATGTGAACATTATATAGCATCTTGCCTATAAGCAAAAAGATCCTCTCCCCAGAACAATTACATCAATTACATGCTAATGAAACCACAGTCACTACAACTTTAAAAAAAAAAAAAAAAAAAGTACGTGAGATAAGCATATGCATTCCTCACCCAGCCAGGCTGTCCTGCTGCACGGCTCCAGACACTGACAGATGCTGTCTCATCACAGGGTTACTCCCTGCTTTAGAGAGGATTCACCTTTCTACTTAAACAAAGCCATCAGGGAACACAGAATATTTAGTTTCCATTTTAAACTATAATCTTTTAAAGATCTTTTAGAAAGGGGGGAAGTAATACAAATGCATCTTCTGATGCAAGCCTGGAAGAAAACAGGAGTTAACCAAAACAGTGTCAGAAGCTCCAAACTTCTGAAAATGGGCATATCTCTGCAACACCAAGCCTCGTATCAGAAGAGAGCCTTGCCTCTGGGAACAATGGTATTTTTTTTTTACTTTTTCAACTAGGTTATTTGCAGTGTAATAATATAAATTCATCATTTTTATTTACTTTCACAAAATACCTGATACATCAGCTTCCATTTCTAGAGAAAATGTGTAACCCAAATTTTGTGCTAACTTTTTGACTGTTGCATACTGGAAGACTGAAAACCAAGTTAATGCATGACACAAGTCAGTGCCATGATTGAGGATGCAAAGTAATAGCATAATGGTATTTGTTTCATTAATGCTTGCAGTCTGTCTGCTTTTTTGGCTTTCCTTTTTGTGTGTGGATGTACATAATCCAGTCTTCTGCAGAGATTGCTTTAGGAAGGTCATGAGTTATTACTTTTGACCTTGTTTCAAGGGACCATGTAAATAAATTACTGGGAGAACATGCAAAAATAAGTTTAATCTTTTAATTTTTTCATTTGCCTTCAGCTGCTAGATAAAGATTGCATTGTAGCAGTTGTAGTATATGCAAGTAAATTTTCTCTCCTTTGCATTTATCAGTCTTTAAAATTTCTATAAATTGCCATTTCAAACAGAGGAAAAGTAAGCATCACCTCGGTAGGTGTAATAGTCCATATGACGCAGAGGGTTTCAGAGAAGATTAAGTACGCAGAGACACTCGTCTGGAGCTCTGTCTGTTTAGTGGTTTTTTTATCTAGTAGCAGAAATTTTCCTGTCTGTAACCTTTACCCGTCAGAATTGGCAACCTCTGGTGTATTTTGGTTGCGTTGTCATTTTTCTTTGCTGCTCTGCTGAAGAATGTCCCTTCTCTCACCAGGAGATGAAGACGAACCAGAGCGTTTCGATGGTCTTTCTCTCTTATACTGGTATGCTTAAACATTAGGTTCTGAAGGGTTTTTCTAGTCAGTAATTGGGAAAAGTACAGTAAATATACTTTAAAAGCTTTAGACATTTTCAGCTTTTTTTCATAAGCAGCCAGAATTCATACTTTAGGTTTTTGTTTGTCAAGTAATATCTGTTTTGTGAGGGAAGGGTATTATTCTTCCATTGATAAATCTGGTTAGACATTTTGTTTGTGGACATAAACGACTAATAATTTATCAGGAATAAGATCAGAAGAATATCCAGAGCTGTATGTTCTAATAAGCCTCAAGAAGATATAAAATATAAAGCTGTTGAACTTCCTTGTGTATGCTGGTAAAAATACAAAAAAGTATTAAAGATTTCATTTTAATTGCCTTTACTAGAACATCTACACATGCTTAGTGTATTTGCCTTCCTGGACTTCAGTTGAAGTGCTGAGTTTAATATTTTTTACTGTAACAGTGGGATTTTGTGGTCTTTCTGGTTTATTTTGTCTCTTGCCTTACATCTTTTCTTCTCTGTGTGCTAAAAGCTTGCTTACAAGTATTTTTGCATGACTTCTGTAAGAATGAGTAGCAACATCTGATTATTCAATTTGCATCTTTCTACAACAAATATCGGTGGTTTTTGTTACTACTGCCAATCGGTTTAAAAACTTATTTCCTTGTTTATGCTGTTGAACATATTTCTAATGTTTTTTGGAAGCATTCTAATATTTCATAAATATTAAATAATGATAACATAAAGTTATTCTTGGACAGGTGATAAATCCAAGACTTTTTGTAGTGAAATTGTCAAAGCCACGTTTATTTTATTAAAACTGACTATGACAAGTAGCTTGACTTGAAGATCCATCTCGAAGTTAAATGGGAGAAAAACTAACATGAAAGGTCAGCAAGATGTGCTATTCTGAACAAATTCAGCACATTTGAAGATCCTTGTCTTTTTATGCGGTAATTTTAAACCTCTTGTATTTGGAGGGACTTCATCTTTAGAGCATAAACACAAGTCGAATGCCTGGTAAAGGTGTCTGTTCAAGGTGTCAGCCCTTTCTAATGGTAGGTGGTAACAGCATGATAACTTCAGTGTTTCAGAGATACCTGATTCCTCTCCACTGTGAACTACTAGTTTTGTTTTCTCTTTATCCTCTTTGTCAGAATACGTTTTATGTTAGTTAGGATCTCTTTTTTGAAAATATTGCCGCTTACTTCTAGAAGTGTAGATCCTTTTCTATTGAGTGTTCTGTGACTATACCTTAATAATACCTCATGATCATTTTATATGTGAGTATATAAATAGATTCTATCATTTCTGGTGAACTCTGAACTTAAAATCTGAGGTTTGGTCTTTTAAGACTTCAAGAAAGTAAACTTATGTGTGTGGTTGAAAAAACATTTGTTCTTGCTTTTTTATTTAAAAAAAAACTGCTATGTGAAAACTGCTGAGAGCATGGAAGAGCAAGAAACAGAACTGTAGTAGCAAAAGGCAAGAAAGAAAAAAAGTAGAATAAATGCATATTTTAAAGATCAGTGTTCCTTCTCTAAGTTTCAAAGGTGGATACAAAGCAGGACAGACCTGTAAAGAACATGACTAGTATGTTGTTTTTCAGCTTCAAAACATTATAAATTCACAGGATAATTGAAGTGACAGTACCAGGCAGTAATGCAGAATACTTTCCTGTCATAGTATAGAAGCAATTTATCTAAAGAGCTGTGTTAGAGAAATAACAGACTTAAGGATTTATCCTTCCGTTCAGATTGTGATTAAGTAAAAGCAGTTAGGTTCACTTTTAACCTTACAAAGTGTGCCTTATGCTCTGTCATGTAATAGCAGGGTCATGTGCAGTTGTCTCAGTGACCAAATACACTAACTCGGTTTCATCATTTCTTTTTATCCTTTGAAACAGATACTGTGAGGAATACTAAAGTGAAAACTGTACAATGGTTGAAGCATAAACTTCCAGTTTGTTTCTAAAGATGAACTATTTGGTCTGTTCTTTTGGACAGTGTTTCTAAAGCACAGGCTAATTTTGTAAATACTTGGGAATTTGAGGTTGTGGAATAAATTGTTGCTTTTCTGAGCAAGTGCTTATTCCTTGATTTAAAAACTCATCCAGTTTTCTTATACAAAACAAAAAGAACTAGAGATGTTTTTTAGAAGCTGGATCTCCTAGCTGGTGCCAGAATTCAGGAACATTAGGTCCTGGATTTTTCTTCCCTCTGGCAGAACACCTTTTAGTGACATGTATGCCAGCTTTTGCAGAAATACCCAGTTTTAAGCATGGAGTTCATGCTGTATCCTGGATTTGGGTCACTATGTCCTCCACTTTGATCTTCTTTTCCCCACTGCTAATGAATTCTATTTGTTCTATTTCATTTTAACATCACGGTCTAGAAAATGCAACTCACTGTCAAATATAGAACAACAGAAGAAGAACCCAAGTGGTAGGTTCTTTTTCTAGAAGAGATCTGGTGAGTCTTCTCCAAACATGGTACAGTGAGAGGAGGAAGGAGATATGATACAACTTAGATTTTTTTAATAATAATTTGTGAAAATTAAAAAATTGTAAAGGATAATTGGATTTATGGGAATTCTTAAGACTTTGCATTTTCAGAGGATTATTCTGGTCATGTTTTCAATGAAACTATAAATTTAGGTTTCGAAACTCTAATTTTATTTTGTATTCTTCCTTAATTCTTTAGGATTATCAGTTGCCTCCAAAATACTCACCTGTCTTTAGACAATTTCAAGTGCCATCCTGGCTATCTCAGCTTGGGCTGGGAGGAGTACACAGGAGAGGCCTGTAATAGAGTTTGGAAAGAAGCCTTTTTTAAAACAGAAAGAAAACAGTGTTGAGTGAAGAAATGACAGACTGTAGGGAAAAGATTATGTTTATAAATAACTGTAAAGTTACATGTTAGATATCCTAGAAAATATTTTTGTATATGCTGTCTTAGCTGTGGGTTTGTTTTAATATTCATTACCTGATCTAAGACATGATGATGTGTTTTTCTTGCCTAAATACTAATCTGGACCAGGTAGTGAGATTTTGTTTCTGTTTAATTCTACTAATACTTTCTTTTACCTTACCATCTATATTTGTTAGGAGGAGTTTGATTTTTCACTGGGGGGAAGGGGTGGCACAGAGGTTATCAAACAATATAAAGTCATCAGTTGTAGAAAACTGGGTTTGGTTTGTATTAGAGTTACAAAACATTGTCACTGTAACTTCTTCTGTATTAACACAGCTCTACATGTATTTCTAAATTTAGGGATTTAATTACTTTTATTTTATTCTTTAGGACTATTATGGGCCCTCATGGAATCAATCGAGCTGTTCACCGTCTTTCATTCTCAGATTGTCAAAATGGATTAGGTAATTAGATTGCGCATTCTGGTGAGCTTTTCCTGTTCACATGTGTCATCAGTAGAAGTGTAACTTATCTGACTTCTATGGATTTGACTGTAAATATATTTAGCACAATAGGTGGAGTAACCAATTTCTTGCTTATTTCTTTTGTTCTGCAGGAGTCAAAATTATTGGAGGTTATCGGGCACAAACAGCAGAAGATTATGGGATTTTCATAAAGAGAATTCTACCTGGAGGGGTTGCTGCTGTAGATAGTACGTAGTTTTAAGTTTTTTCTGACAAACATCAAACATGCTGCATAGAAAAAGCTGTCAAAAGAAGACTTCTCTTCTTTACTTGGTAGATAAGGATATTTAAAATAGCATGGTTTAGTCAGGATCCATGATGCTGTGGCTTACCTTAAGATAGAGAAATGAAGCTTAGCCCTTCAAGGTAAACATTCTTAATGCTCCCAGTTCTTGAAAATGTGTTCAAATCTAGATAAGGCTGCTGTGAAAGCAAGTGGCAATCTTTCAGCAATGCTACCTAAGTGTTCGGATGCTGAACCTCATTAAATTCCTAAGGGATGAGCATTGTTTCCTTTACAGAACCAGTATTTTTAATGAGTTCTGATAATTTTTTTAGATTTTTTTTTTTAATGATGATTTAGATGGTCAGTGTGGAAAGAACAAATTATACTAGGTAGAATGCAATAATAAGGTTACAGAATATATTTCTGTCCTAGGTTTGTATATGGGATTTTTTGAGATTCCATCTGGTGTTGTGCAGAATGATCATTTAAAATTAAAATCTACTTTAAAAGTGATAGTTCCTAAACTTGATTATTGCAGAAGGTTAAAAGTAGAATTGATTCTAAAAAATCTTTTCAATGTCTTTGTTAATATATAAAACATTAATGTATTTCTATGTCATAACTTCCATGTATGTTAAGAGCAAAATTCAGCTGTAAGTTAATTCCACAACTGTGAAAAGTAAATGCCAGTCCCACGAATACTTGTGCTATGTGTAAATAATACAAATAGCTAAGTAATGGTTAATAAGACTAATTGATAGCTGTTAATCTTATGATAATAGCCTAGCTTAATTAGAATCAGAACCTAAGTGCTAAAAGTCATAATGTTGTTTATTGCATTGGTCACATAAAATTGAAAGAAAAAGGCCTTTTTTTTGGACTGTGATGTAAAATGTTCACCATTTTCCTGTTGATTCATACATTACTGTTCATTTTATTACCAGGCCGTTTGCTCACTGGTGACCTAATTTTGGATGTCAATGGAGAAAACTTAATTGGAGTAACCAATGAAAGGTATGTTTGTACTGATTACTAAATGCTTGTTAGAGCTTGGAATATTTTATGGGGATTTTTTGCACATTATCAACCATTGATTAAAAGGGCACAACGCCACTGAGGTCCTTGGAATACAGCTGGCAATTAATTTATCCTATAAATGTAGTTCATCGAAACCATTGTGGAAAAATAATAGGACTTTATATGCTTTTTTAATGACAGAATAAGCTAGTTTTTTAATCATGTAGATTATAGTATTTATGTGAAAATAGCAATAAAACATACCAAGCTGTTAAAATATTTTTATATCTGTCTGTTGATTCAATACTGGTGAATGTAAATGAGGCAGCCAACAGGTATCATTACAATGGGACAACAAAGAAGAAATTGTTTAGAAACGCCTGTAGAATATGTTGGATGGTTTCTGTACCTGTATCACCAGAAATCAATGCAGCTTAGTTTTGGAGGTGTAGATTTAAAATGCAAAGAAAAATCGCCGTATATATCCCTGAGGGAAATCCTGACTAATGAAGCATGCCAGAGTGGCAGTTTGTAGGCTGCTAATCAAACAAAAGGGAATCATAGAATAATACAATTGTCTAGGTTGGAAGGGACCTTCAAGATCATCTAGTCCAACCATCAACCTAACTCTGACAAAAAAATACATAAGAAATAAGAAATAAAAATTACTAAACCATATTTCTGAGGACCATGTCTACCCGTCTTTTGAACGCCTCCAGTGATGGTGCCACAAGCACTTCCCTGGGCAGCCTATTCCATTACGTGATAACCCTTTTGGTAAAGAAATGTTTCCTAATATCCAATCTAAACCTCCTCTGGTGCGACTTGAGGATATTGCCCCTTGTCCTATCTCCTGTGACTTGGGAGAATAGACTGACCCCCACCTCTCCACACCCCGCCTTCAGGTAGTTATAGAGTGTGATAAGGTCTCCTCTCAGCCTCCTCTTCCCCAGACTGAACAACCCCAGCTCCCTCAGCCTCTCCTCATAAGACTTACTCTCCAGACCCCTCACCAGCTTCATTGCCCTTCTCTGGACCCGCTCCAGCACCTCAATGTCTTTTTTGTGGTAGGGGGCCCAAAACTGGACACAGCACTTGAGGTAGGGTCTCACTAGTGCTGAGTACAGGGGGGCGATCACCTTCCGAGTCCTACTTAACACACTGTTCTTGATACAGGCCAGGATGCTGTTGGCC
>BJBW01007766.1:51599-85242 GCA_004320125.1 Scolopax mira
CTCCAGCCATTCTTCCCCAAGCCTGTAGCGCTGCAGGGGGTTGTTGTGACCTAAGGAAGGGAAGGAGAGGGCAATTCCGGTTTATTCCTGTCACTGGGCACAGACTCACCACAGTCTACCTTTCACTCATTTCTCCAGTGCTTAATTTGGGTTGTGATGCTGGCAAACTTTTTTCTTTGTATCTGGCAGTCAAAATTTTTAAGTGCATTAAGAATTTGTTCACTTTCCTGCTCTTTTAGCATTACTGACTCTGTACTTCTTGACAGCACCCTGGTGTATTTATTTGGCTGTTTTTCCCTTCTAGGGCTGTTGACATCTTGCGAACAGCATCGGCATCTAATCACATGTCTCTGCTAGTTGCCAGAGATGAAGAAGCAAAGTAAGAGAAAAATAAGACATTGTTTTAACCTCAGAAGTAATAAAAAGCCAACACTCTAGCTAAGGTTGGGTGAGCAGGCTTGCATCTATTTTTGTTTCAGATTAGTTTTAATCACGAAATTGTTCCACATGTTACATTTTTCTGTGTAGTGTTTGATCCTAGATTCATTCTGAGACTATTTGCCTAAATTGAAGTAGCAAAACTCAGACCCATTTCAGCTTAATGAAGAGGACTGAAATGTTGTTACCAGTTAATATGACTAAAAACTATTTGCTGAGATAATTTTCTTAATACTTCTCACGTTTTAAACTAATAAAAATGAGGATTATGTTAGATCAACAATACCACAGAACTGTATGATTTAAACTGGTCTTGCCTTCTGAAAAAAAAAGGCACATTTAGTTATTGTTTCCCCTCAGAAGTTTGCTTTTCAATCTTTAATGAGCTTTGAATTAGTTTGGATAAGTAGGTTAAACTGTTCACTGCAACAGGTAGTCCAAAAACATCCGTTATAAGGACTGTTATGTTGAATATTTCATTAACCTTGCTGTTTAAAGTTAAGCGTGTAAACCAATATTGGCAGAGAATTGTCGGAAATCCTGGGGTCCAGGTCAGTATCCCCTTTTGGCTTAAATCGCTGGAGGAAATGGCTCTTATGTAACTATATTTGATCATTGCAAGGGTATCTGCTGTTATTTGCCTTTCCTGGGATGTTCCACTTAGAGAGTAATCTCTCTGTAAAGGAATTTTCTCTAAATTCTTTAGCCTTTTTTCCGATTTAAGCTTTCTTCTTCTGCTCCCTTTTTTTTTTTTTTTTATTTGACAGACATTTAAATCACCCTGTAGCCTCTGATCTCTCCTTTTTTCAGACTGCCTAGCTATACGTGAGGTCCACTCTTAATCTCCTTTTATCTAAAGCATACTGACCTAGTTTCTCTAACCTCCTTGAATACTTAAAGTTTGTCAGTCCTTTTACTGTTCTGCACAAAGGCCTGTGCAGAATTTGGCACCACACACAGTCCCTCACTCAGACACCTGTGATTTTTTGTGACTGTACATTCACGTGCTAAAAGATTATTTGGTTTACACTCAGCTGTGCTTATGTGCATTCCCTGGGCCTGGCATTAGTTCAATAAATTTTGACTTTTTATTCCAAAGTAATGCATCCAGCAGTTTTCAACATCCCTCTGCAGTCACTGGCATTATTACCTGGGAATTGCATTCCCTGTAATCAGTTAATTTATGTTCTCTCTAATTCTGTAATATTAATTTGTTAATATTTCTGATTTACAACATTCTAGATTATTTATCATTTTTTAATCTGTTATCACTGGGGTAATCATAACTCAGATTATAAACAGTTTTTTTAAATTAGGCTGCATTCAGTATTAGTTTCATCAAGAGTTTTTGTTTTCTCTTTAATGTATGTCATACAGGATGTACATCTTTGCTGCTGTTTTGCCAGCTTGTCACAATATGATTGCTTTCTACAAAGAACTATGCTTTTATTATTTCAGCAGTGCACCTGCACAAGAATTGCCCTTGATTTCACCAGTTAGGGCTTTTTAAAAAAAGATATTACAATGAAAAGATAAGCAAAGCCCAAGCATGTGCAATATTTAATATATAATGACATTTACCTTGCATTAAATAGGCTGCAAATTTCTGAGAAAGCTAAATAGAAGTTAAAAATTTGCATCTGTTTTAACCATTCTTAAATAATAAATAAATATTTCTTCTATCTTCTTGGAGGTGCCACAGCTTTGTTTGCCACTCTCTTCTGGGATTTTGATTAGTGTAGTTGAACTAAAAGCTTTCTTTAGTTCAGCTACAATAGCAATAGGAGTATGCTATATTATTGGATTCCTTCTGATACAAATAACTTGTTCTGGATCTAAGTAATACTGTCTTACTTGAATTACCTGTAGAAATATGTGACAAAGGTGCATTTAAACAACTGCTGAATTCTGATGGAGAGGATCTGTTTATTGCCACAGGAAAGAATTTCATGACTTGATGGATAAATATGGCTCTCATAGTGACACCAGCTCTGCAAGAAGTTCTCCAACACAACTATTAGCTGGTGAGAGATTGCTTTCTAGCCTGGTATAATCCTTTAGGACAATAGTCATTCTTTGGTGAAGTAAACCTCTTCTTATTTAAACTTCTTTATTTAAAGAAGACTTAAACCTCTTGTTATTTTGGGGAGGGTATGTTAGAGGAAGTGACTGAAAGTCAGGCAAAACACAGTTTACTTAGACTATAACATTTAGTTTGCAGTCTAAGCATGAAACTTGACAGCTTTGTGTATCACTTTCCCCAGTTCTTAAAATAAATGTACTACCTCCTACTGTCAATGATTTTAATTCATGAATAATGTGAAAAGTGTTTGGTATTTGTAGATTAAATTTACCATAATAATGCAAAGTACTAATAAAAATTTGAGCTAGAATACCATAAATTCTAATCCTCATGGAATTGTTGCCTAGTTAGGGTGCCTTTATATAGCATGATTGATTATTCAGATGAGATTTTTTTTGCACCCAGTTTGAAAAAAAAATCATAATTTTCTATGTTTTAAAGAATTGTTCCTGGAACCCTGGGTGGCCTACAATTCTTAGCTGTGTAACTTAAGTCTTCTTTTGGTTATTTGATTGCTTATAGTTTGTCTGTTTTCTAACATGAAAATAGTCCCACTGAACTCTTCTCACATGAATTGAAACTTCATGCTTTTTCCCGTATGTGTGTTTTATTTCTTTTCATTGTTTCTTTTTTTAAGCAAAATCTATAGACAGTGCTTCTTCTGCCTCATCGTCAAGGTCACAGAGTCCTCAGCTGCATCCAAAGGATAATCTCACAACCACTGGCAGAAATAATTGTGTCCCAGCACCATCCCCAAAGCTTGCAAAGTAATTTCCAAAACTGACTGTAACTCTTGTGTGAGCTGTAGAAAACAGCGTATTTAGTTGGTCAGGAAAAAAATTTGGGTTCAAGTTTTTCTTTTCTTTTAAATCCTGTAAGTTAATATATTATGGATATTGCAAACTTTAACTTTTAATAAGGTATTTTTGTCACTTATTTATTGTTTACATGGTAGAAATAGATTAATCAGTGCCTTAATTTCCTCTTAGTGTCTCCTAATGAATTAATATCTCAGGTTTATGTGTACCTAGGTATTCCCATAAACCTTGGATAGATGTAGTAGAACGAAGCTATTGTTTTTGTAAAATAATATATTGGTTCTTTCTGTAACTGCCAGAAGTAACAACTAAAGTTGCTGTATTTGTAGTAAGTAGGCAGTATAATGTTTGAACGTTGCGATTAAACATCCTCTATAAGTGTTTGTTGCTGTAATACATAGTTTGAAATAGGTAAAATAAAGGTACTTTAGTCTTTATTAGAGTATTTCGTTCTGTGAAGTAATTTTCTTTTTCCCTTTCTCTTTGTAGGGATAGTGCATTTCAGATTATCTCTGTTTGCAAAGGAACAAGCCTAGGTTTGAATATTGTAGGAGGAATTAATAGAAATGAAGGGCCTTTGGTATATATTCAAGAAATTATCCCTGGTGGTGACTGTCATAAGGTAAAGACCTTTTTTCCCTCCCTCGTCCTTCAGTCCACCTCTATTTTTGCCCTTCATTTACCATCTATTTCAGTATTTTATATATACAGTCATATTTTAAGTACAAATTTTGATTGTGTTTCTGTGTGCTTTCTCTTTATAGAGAATTATCTTATTACACCATAGCATTGTTACATGAAAATCATTGATGAGTTCATTTGAGGTAAATAAGGATCTTATTCCACAGTTTACATATGAGAAAGAAAGAAATCAACTTCTTTAAGAGGTGCAAGATGGTGCAAGATAAATCAGCGTGGGTGCAACAGGCTATAGATTGCATCTCTTTCTTTTTTTCTTGCCCATTAAATTTTTTTTTTTCATTTGGACTTAGTTTAGATGGATCCTTGCAGTTGGAAGGCATTGTGTAGGCAAATTAGAATAAAAAATATTCTGACAGTGTAGACTAATAAAATATATGAATCAGTACTGATTACTGTTTTCATTTATGGCAAATGCAATATATAAATCAGGAGGGTTTGACAGTTTAAAAAAATAAATAACATAACTGTCTTATTCAAGTACACAAAACTTTCTCTGAGAGTCTCCTTTTGCATCCTGAGTTGTTACGGTTATTCTGATGTGTATGTAGCCAGGTTTTGCCTCTTGCAAAATTTCAAAAGCAGTGAGTTTTGCCCAAAAATAGACTATAACTATTTGTGACTGAATTTTTGTAGATTAAGGTTAATCCCAAAATGCCAAAATGAAAGGAAAAAATGCAGTGTTTCTCCAGCACTTATTTGAGTAGATAAATGGTAATCATTCTTCTTTTGTTTTCTTCTATTTTTGTTGTGGCTTCAAAAAATTTTTTCTCAATGTAAACACATAATTTAAAGCCTTTTGCACATAATCAACAGACAGATTGAGCCGGTAATGTGCAGTAGGTTCTAGTACTAGTAATTTTAGAGGTAATTTCCCAATCTTGGTTGTCCTGTTTGAGAAACCGAAGTAGCAGGCATATTTTAAATCTCCACCGCATGAGGGCAGCATTGAAATGTATATCTTCTATTAGGCTGGATGCAAGCAAAAGAAAAGATCTATGACTTTTTTTCCTTAATCAAAACTGAAACACTAAGAGACAAAAAAATGTAGCAAAGTGCTATCATAGGTTTGAAATAACACAGCTAAAATTACGGTATATGGATATTAAATATGTAAAATTATACTGGATACTGGTCTTCAAAAGGTATTTTGCTTATTTCCTATGTATCTTCTTCTGTATAGTTTGTTTCACATAGTCAGATTGATTCTGTGATTAATTACATGTCACATGTAATTTAATTTTTATTATATTAGACAAATTTCATAATTGACTCTGTAACCATCGGTGAATAACATGAATTTTCAGTTAAATTATTGAGGCCTCTTGTAAAATGTGAGTGAAGAAAGCTTTATCTTAGTATGGAATCTATCCCTGTTTAAAGTCTTGTCTTACAGTCTCTGAGACAGAAATGTGATATGTTGCTGTGTTGGTAGAAAGTTTGCACTGAATCATTCAACAGAAGCACAAAGTTGACGATATTACTTCTGTCATGGTTTTGACTGGTGGATTCCTAATAGACTAATTTGGTTTTCTCATTAAGATTAATATGGCTGGTAGGTGCCTGAAGAGTCCCCTGTATAGCCAAGAACATTGGTTTTGAAATACAAATTAATCCATCTCACAGCTGAATTAATTAGTAAATAAGTTTCCCATAATCAGATGGATTGATACTCCTTGCTAGAAAATTACTATCTGTGGTTTGTTTGTCTGTGTTTTTTTAACAGAAATATGCATCTGGGTCCAAATTTCTTCTTTACACAATATCTGAGATCCATTCTGTCTGATGAAGCTTTCGTAATGACTGCTATCATGATGATTAAATGATCATTTGATCCACTATTTATTTCTGGAATATTGTCAGGCAACATGTATAGCCATTCTTGGTAATTTCTTAGCAGATTTATCTTAGCAGATCCAAAGGAATGTGGGTTGTACAGTTCTTTCTATAGTGCTAGCAATTAATATAAAATGTGTGGGTTTGATTTTTGTTATGTTAGGATGGACGATTGAAGCCTGGAGATCAACTTGTATCCATAAACAAAGAGTCCATGATTGGTGTCTCCTATGAAGAGGCAAAAAGTGTAATCAGCAGAACAAAGACAAGGTATCTGTTACTGTCAAACCACTAAACCTCCAAAATGGTTTATTATATGATATTTATGATCAGATTAATGTGAAATGTCTTGTCCTGTGTATTTAGAGGAAATGCAAGGCATAAAAATTTCTTTGAAATATTCAATTGCAATACTATTTCATTAAAAAAATAGTGAAATGCACCTTTTAGACATGTAAAATTATGATACTTTCATTTCTTTCAAAAGAAAAAACAAAGTAAAACCCAAACCCACAGTATTTGCCTTTTTTTAATGATGGGGAAAAGAACATCCTTTTAGAAAAAAAAATAAATAAAATCACACACGGTGCTTGGGAACCATAATTTTTGCAATAGTAAGGCATAATGTTATTAACAGTATAGTATTTTGTAACATTTTAAATTTTAATTTTAGGTTTGAAAGTTTTTGGGAGATAGCTTTTATTAGACAGAAAAATATTCCCAGTTATTCAGAGCATCTACAACGTCCTTCCAGCCTGTTAACGTCTTCTGTAGCGTATAGAGAGCAACAGGCTGCAGTATTTCGTTCTCTTCCATCTCCTAATGGGAATGTTTCAATGGTCACTCAAAATGCTGTGAGTACACTTATTACTTCTCTTACTGTAATGTGAGCAAATGGTTGTGCTATCAGGTTATTTTAAGTCGATTTCCATTCTAGTAAGAAAATGACTGGCTCTTTTTCCTGCAAAATATTAATTCTTTGGAATACCAGGACTTTTTCAGAAAACTTGTGTAACGGTAGATGAGAGGAATCTGAGTAATACTGATGAGAGGAATAAGAGTATTAGCTGACTTGGGGTAAAAAAACAAATCAAATAAAATAAGCATTACCCATGTTGTTAAATACAAAGTTCTCTATACTGTTTCTCTAGGGAGTAAAGTTTCAGAATTAGGCAAATATAGTTGTATATTTCAGAGAGAAAGTACACTCTGATTAACACATATGTGTGAGTACAGTACAGTCTGACAAATTACACTCCATGGTGATGATATTTTTGCTTAGAAATCAGAGTCCTAGAAGAATGTTAGGTTTTTCCCCCACTCTTTCAGCTAAGCAGCAATAGTTATTTTAATTCATACTTTATTAGTATAAAGAAATAATGTTGCCCACAAGAAAGTAGATTTTAAAACTACTGTTACTTCAATTTATAAAAAACATTTTAAATTTATCACATTTTTTAAACTAAATAAAGTATTGTCTTTGAACAAGGAAGAATAAAATGTTCCATGTCAAACACAAAGTCGAAGCTGGTGATTCTCAATTGTTCCTACATTTGTACTTAGAATTTTTGCCCATTTTTCTTTCCATTGGACATACAAACATTGAAACAGAGAGACTGTAATATCTTAATCTGTGATGGTATTCAAAACCCAACTAAGGTTTTGATAAGGCCCTGATGTAAGTTTTTGGAATGGCATTCCTTACCACAACCACCAACACATTCTATTTTCTCACAGGATTGTTTAGATTGATCCAGCCCTATTTCTCTCCCTGGTCTTTCTTCCTCACCCTCTTTTATATTAATGTGTATTTCTATTTTGGCTTGAGATCTGCTTTAGAAATGGCATTTCACCACTTTTGATTTTCTTTCATAGATGGAAACTGGAGTCAAGATGGGAGACCAGTCTCCCATTACTTCTCTAGAGAGCAGTCCTACTGACATGTCTGCCACTGGTAAATGTGTATTTAATTCCCTGCCACCCTTTTTTTTCTTCAATAACTGTCATACAGAAAATAGTACATAGTGAGACTCAATAGTCTTTAAAAAAAGGAATATTGAACATTTTCATAGTACTAAATAAAGAACTGAGATCAATGGATTGTTTGGTAGCTTCTGTCAAATATAACTTACATTGTCTTTAACAAACAGCTGAAACCAAACAAAAATGAGTGATCACAACATTTGTTATACAGCAGTAATGATAATAGACTCAGTAGAAACCAGATAATGAAGGTTCACATGTAGATCAATATTACGTTGCCATAGAAACTGTGCTTTCTTGATGTGATGAAATTCTATGGATGTATACTGCTTGCATTTTTCTTTACAAAAAAAAAAACAAAACAGGGCAGCATATTGGAAGGATAGAAATAACATGCAGACCTCTAACAGTTTTGCAATTAATAATAAATATAATGCATATATGTATATACTTGAGAGTCATGACATCCAAACAAAAACAATAGTCACTTTGATCATATCTCTAAATATATATTTTGAATAAAACATTAGAGGTTGTAGAATTTGATCAGAATCAAGTCTGAACTCAATAATTGTAATTCCTTTGGGAAACAAATGTATGTTGTGTTTACTGTGGAAATACAGTAGTTTGACATAGTAATGAGAATCTCGACCGACATAGTAAAATAACTGATTCTGTTCTGTGTTTCTATATGAAGACCTGAACCATACTATTTTTCCTCAGGCAGTAGTAACTAAATATAACCCGTGCTTCTCAATTAGATCTCTAATATACGAGAAGAGTAAAGACAAGCATACAGGATGTAATTCATTCTAGATGTTGCTCCAAAGATGTTATTTAATTTGCACCTGCATTTATTATGGCCCATATCAGATATCCTAATTTTAAATAAGATTGCAAAACTGACTCATTGGCTTCCTGCCTTGAAGGGTGAGCTGACTGAACATGAACTTCTGAAATTGGAAAGGTTGAGCACATTTGGAGTGTAACGGTCATGTTTTTTTTCATATTGATCATGAAAAACACCAGAACTAAATCAGTTGAACAAGACAAAAGGATATTTTTTAATATCTTCACAGTATAAGACTCTTGGTTAATATAATGCAATACATAGGAGCATCACTCTTGCTTAAAGAGACCAAAAAGGCCACAGTTTCTTAACATATCTAGTAGAGTAGAAAGCAGAAATACTTGCAGCTCCGGTTTTTACTGTTTCTTGTACTGTTTCTTTCATTTTAGTCTTATTTAAGAGCACATCCTTAGTCAGAACTGCCACTTCTCAAATGCTGCCCTTTTACTAGGACAGCCTTTCAAGGGTAACCTTGAAAAATGGAAGCAGCTCTTAGATTATGTTTTTAAATGCTGTAAGAAAAATCAGCATAAATTTGAAAAATTCTTGCACAAATTCATACAGCAGGCTTTTTCATTCTGAGTTGAAAGGAAGTGTGCCAATTCAGCTGAGGTTCTAGCCCACTGTCTTCTGAATTTAATATAGCATGTAAGAGGTGTTAGTGTCAGAGATTTTCAAGATGTTTTGGTTTATGCTTTTGGCATATAAAGAGAATGTAAATTACTTTGAACTTGGAAACAGATATGCTGTGAAACTGGAAAAAAAAATTCTATGCAATTCCTTCTGTTCCTTTAGAGAGAATCTCAAACTGCAAGATCCTTTAGTTTCCAAATTCTGGTTTTGATTTCAGCACCTCTCTAGTCCATTAATGAAATAATGAAGTAAGATCTAAATAACATTTATAAATAATAAATGCAAACAAGTATTCCATTTTCTCCTGAAAAAAAAAAACAAGCCAAGGAATATTTTCTATTTACACACATCTAAAATCCAAAGAAACTGATATTTAACTGCTCCTTTTGCCTGCTGTGTGTGATCAAGGGCTTCCAAAGGTTGCTGCTTCTTGTGTTGTATCCACAGGTGTGTCTGAAACATGACAAAGCTGTGACTGCATTTCTCAAGTTCCATTAAAACTAAGCACGTGTACCAAAAGAAAGACAATTATTCTGAATTCTTGCATACAGATCGCTTTATACTGTGAGCTTCTTTCCTCAGCTTAATCATGTTTATGTGTTGGAAGTAAAATAGATGCACCATAAGCTATTATTCCAACCAACTAAAATTATGCAAATATATTTCTGAGTGAAAGTTGTGGAGAGGAGGGGATGATGGATGACGGCTGAATGGATGGTAGTTCTTGGAAAAATTCCTCTCCAGGAAAAAATCCTGCGGGAATTCAGGCTAAGCTACCTCCACACAGCCCTTAGCTGGAAACAGGTCATTCCCTCCCTTCTCACAGTGTTTTCCTGATCACTAAATATGCTTTTGGGAACTGTTGATTATGCTGAGGGTGTGTCTTGATAGTCTTTCTTGGAATTCACAAGTTCGTTTCCCCTTCTGATTCCAGAGTAAATGTGTATATCTGAGAGAAGAGAAAATACCACAAGTATAAGCCATATGCTTGATGGATCACTTTAAATTTATTCCTAATTTCTTTCTGCTAATTTGATACTTGTCACTTTTTGGTATGAAAAAAAAATAGTTTAAGTGATTGATACCCCTAGATTTTGTTTATTACAATTATGTCCTTTTTTTAAAAAAAAAAGCAATCTATTAACAGTTGGTAATAACTGTTAATATTGAGCGAGCAGCCATTTGATGAGCAGAGCATCAGAACAAATTTTTCAAAGCAATATTTACAACTGTATCATTATTTAATTTTAATTTTTTACTTCTTAGTTATTGCCTCCAGCAAGAATGATGATTATGAGCTGCAAGGAAGGAACTCTACTATTCGTCTTAAAGCAGAAAGGCTGGAGAGGGTAAATACAATCTTTTGAATTTTCCTTTCTCTCCCTTCATGATGCCTGTAAAACATCTGGAGAATATTTCTAGATTGACAAAATTTAAGGTATAAATCATACACTGAAATTTCTATTTGGATAGTTCTTTCAGGCTGTAGCCAATATTTCATTTTATATATTGGGCAAATTACCGGTTTTGTTAATCTAGTTACTGATTAACTCTTCTGGGAATCTGAACATCCCTCAGGATTTTTAAGGTAGTTATTAAGGACAAAGGGGTTTGCTTATTACACTCATCTAAATTCCAGGTTAAATAATATTTGAACATCTCTCAATTAGATGGAAAAGTCACAGAGTGTCTCTGGAATAAAAGTGTTATCGGTGAGAGTGTATATGATACAAAGCTTTTTGAAGTATAGCTCTTCAATTACTCCCCTATGTCCCTGTAGTCATTATCCCTAGTCCTTTTTTTTTTTTGTCCAAAATAAGTTTTCTCCTTTCAGGCATTGAATTATCTTGGGATTCAGCCCACAGATGAACAGCAGCAAGCCCTAAAACAGCAACTTCAGAAAGATTCCAAAGGAACCGTGTCTTTTGGAGGTAATAATTTGTTAATTACCGTGGAAAATAATTATATGTAGGAATATAGAAATAATAGATAATAACCATTAATATATTTTCTGTCAGTATTGGGTTGCTGCTGCAAATAAGATGATACTTTCAAGCAAGAATCTTATCTACTTATCTATTTAAATAAAAAATAAGCTTGGAATTTTTAACCAAGTAATTGGAAAGCAAATCACAAATTTATCCAATTAGGAGCAGCTTGAGAAAGTTTTGATTTTGTGCTCACAAATTCCTAAATTTTTGCCTTGGCAATCGGATACTGTAATGGTTCCTAGCATTACTTTGGTGACTATTGCTGATTTAAAGAGATTTCTTGAAACAACTAAACTGACAGATTATTAAACTTGCTTAGTTTGTGAGGAGCAAGAACATTTCAACTAATGCATATAGAAAGGCATTTAGATGGAGGCCATCATTTTTCTTCTTGTAGCTAAACTTAATTCTGATGGGGATGATTTGCTTCTGTTGGCTATGACAATTTTGGTAGGTGACACTAACAATTGAGACATATGATAGTTCTGATGTTAAAACTGATGGAAACTTCACTTTTCCTAAAATTTATGAAAAACAGCATCAAACACTAGAACATAAAAAAGAATTTCTTGTACTTAACCAGCTAAAAAGACACTGCATTTTTCAAGTACTTATCTGTTCAAGTATCTATTGAGAAAGATATTGGATCTTCTGTCAGGTTTTATGTGGTATAAACAAACTGACCTTTATATTTCCATTTTTCTCTCATACTGTAGCAGAGTTCTTTTTTATGCATTCAAAATAAATGAGTGATCCAAGCCATGTTGATTGAGATTGCTGTAGTGTTTGTATTTAAAACTTTCAACTCGGTCAACATCAATTTTGCCACATCTTTATCAAAGGCTTAAAGGACCTGCAAAGGAAACTACGAACTGAGAGCTACCACAAATTTTTCTCTTTTTCCCTCAGATACACTGTGTCGCCTCTAGTAAGGTCAAATCACTGGGAAAGGCAGGTGTATAACAGGGGTGCAGATTTCTTTTAATTTTTCACAGGTATCTGCCAATGAAGAGCATCTCTAACCAGGAAATTCCAAGGTGAACTTTGCATTGCCTTTTGTTTTCTTTTCTCCTCCACAACTTGTTTCAGGGGTATTTTATCCCAAAACCTGTTTTGAACATTTCTGTTATTATTTTTGCCAGCTTTAACAAATGTTTCTGTTCAGAGAGATGTGTCTGACGAAGCTGTAGAGGATTTATATTTTCCTTTAGAAAACCTATGGAGGACAGACAAGGCATTTATAAAGGATAGTCACACGTGATATTAGTAATTGTGTTGCTTGCATCTAGGGATACTGCTACTAAACTGAACTTGTGGACTACAGCAACAGAATCTAACCTGTTTTTTAGATTTTGTTGAAGTTTCAAGGAATCTGTTCTCTATGCAGTCAAATGCAACAGATGATGGCCAAAAATCTGTAACATTTGGGGTCAATGAAATCGCCAACTTACTGGATTCAAAGGTAAAATGTGTGCCTGTACAGTGTTAACTGTTGGGAGGAGGTTATTGGAAAGCTTATTATATGTAAAATTACTCCAAATCTTGGGCAGGTATTTAGTACCACTCTGTATCAGGGTGTTCTTTAAGATAACCTAGTTTCTGTGAAGCTTTTTAAAGCAACCTACATTGCAGAAAGCTATTCACGTAATTATGTTGTGATTTGTTGTAAGTATGAACAACAGTGATTGACTTGGGTTTCTTAATAACTACATATTGGTACTACCTGTGTGAGTGATAAACAGGTATGAGGCCCAGTGATTTGAACTGCTGCTACCATGAAAATCACTTTATTCTAGAAGCATCTTTAAGAAAGAGCATTTGCAGTATAGGAATACTGTAATAAAGTTATATATTATTTAAAACATTGAAGAAAATGAGCTATTACTGTTGTATTCTTGGTACTTTAAAAATATTTTTATTAATCCTTTTTAATAGAAAAATAATTATTCCTTTGGAAGATAAGTTGGTCAGAATTTTCTTAAACATTTTTAGTATTTTCAGAGCTTTAAAGTATTTTAAAATTAAGATTATCCTCTCATTTTATTAACAAGACCTTTTAAGATTAGATGTTAAAGATTATCGAAGATGCAGTTAGTAATACATTTTAACCTACTTATTTACATGCACACAGTGTGTAACCTGTGATTCTTTGGAGGATGACATGGAAAGACTTAAAAAGGAAAGACACGAAGCTTTAAAAGAAATTAGTAGATTAAAGGTAATGATTAATTTTTATTTGCTTTAAATTATTGAAGAGACTAACTTCTCTTTGAGCGTATATAGTAATTTGTTGTTTTTCTTTTGAATTTGCAATTTTTGATGAATAAATAAAAAGGCAGAGCCAACAGTCCTAATTATGTTTAAAGATTGTATGTTTACAATATATTTCTGGAGACCACGAATTTTATTCGTTATACTGGATACTAATGCATTTTTTAAACATGGTTTACAGAGAAATGAGACTGAGCAGTAATTTCACAAAAGTGAATTTGGAGAAGTGACTGATTTGCATAGCAATGTTTTTAGAAATGTGTGATCCTAGTATCTGCAGTGTCTGAACATATGCTAATACTTTTAAAAGAAGTCAGAACTGCAGGATGAATTAATCTCTTTTCAAAATTAATACAAATTTTCACAGTCCAAAATACAGAAGACCTGAAGGAACAAATATATTTATTTTTTATAATACCCTGGCTTACAACCATGGTCATATGGTCCTCAGTTTCTTTTTTGAGAACTCAAAAAATTCTGGTTCTGTGTTCACCCTTCCTGACTGTTGATCTTGGACAGGACTGGAAAATTGATTCCAGGATACAGGCAATTCTGTAAATTGCTTCCTGGTCCAAAAAATTTTGTTCTTGCTATAGATTACAAAAACATTGCATTGATGTGCCCAAAGATCTGTTCTTCATTCTGAAAATTTTGTACTGAAATGAAAGAACCCATTTTTCATTGAACAATGAAGTAGTGAATACTTCAGAAGTCCCTAAATTGCTGATGTTGAAAACTGGCAATGATCAATCTATAATTGCCTCATTTTTTATAATCTTCCCTTAACAATCTACAGACAAATATTTGGTACTGGTCTGACTCAGTATGAGAATCCTTATCCTTTTATAGCACTTTTTTTAAAAAAAACCTCGTTAGAACTTTTAACCTTCTGAAAGTGGTGTACCTACAGGCTTCTGATATAAGTAGGTGAGTGAAAGAATGGTCAAAAATACAATGTTGAAAATAACTTGACATGAATATTAGTCTGTACAGCAATCTGTTAAAGACACAAAAATATCTTTATTCTGCTAATTTGCTATGTGGCTAGGTAACAAGAGACTTAAAATGTGTATGTTACTTATATCACAGAAATGTGCAGTAAATAATCCTCAGATGCTCAAGAAACTTCAACATTATCAATGAACTCACTGAAAACTAGGGTTTAGAGATAAAAATTTGGTTTTGTCACAGATTATTGATTCTTATTTCTACCAGAACTTTTTAGATATGTGTGTTTCTGATTATATGGGCACAAATTTGAGCATAAGAAGTTCCACCTAAACATGAGGAGGAACTTCTTCACTTTGAGGGTGGCAGAGCCCTGGAAGAGGCTGCCCAGAGCAGTGGTGGAGTCTCCGTCTCTGGAGACATTCAAAATTTGCTCGGACATGTTCCTGTACAACCTGTCCCAGCTCTGGCTGGGCCTGCTCTGGCAGAGAGTTGGACTAGATGATCTCCAGAGGTCCCTTCCAACCCCATATCATTCTGTGATTCTATGTCATGGCCTGGAAACACAGTAGTTGTACAGAAGGCAGTAAGTACATTGACAGAAGTTAAGTATTGCTATCTGTAGTTTTGAAAGAGCTAATTAGGTTTTAGGAATGAAAACTCTTAGCTCTTTCAGACCTAATTGTTATTTTTTTTTCCTTTTTTGAACAGGAAAAGTTGTCTGAATCTGTGAATTTACAGAAACAATTAACAGAGGAGATACAAACAGTCAAGCAAGTATGTTGAAATTATTTAAAAATATAATTATTATCTTTTTTAAGTTTTCTGGGTTTTGTCGAAGGGAGAAGGGAGCACTTCTTTTTCTCTTGATGCTTGTATATAAGTCCCATGTCATTTATAGCCTGGATTAAAACCCAAGCAACTTTCCTGATTCCTGCTTCTACTGACCATCATCCCATTCGCTCTTTTCTTCTTAGTAGCTGCCTGCCTGTGTTTGCTCCCGTACTGCTACATGCATTCCTTGTAGCTTTCTCATGACTATCTATCCCATCGCCTGTCATATGTAAAAATCCAAAATACAGTTTAAAAATCTTTCTTTGTACTGCTATATTAAGATTAGTTTTGCATTTTTGCTCATATATGTAGATTTTTTCAGCATCTGCATTATCACCTTCTATTCCTTCAATATAAAAGAACTGCTTGAAAGCTTTTTTCATTAGTACTGTGATGTCACCATCAGTATGCTGTAGAACAGCAGGGAAATAGATTGGATTCTTTTTTGGATAAGATTTAACTGGAACTAGGTTCTAGTAGTGCACTTCATGTTTCCATTTGCTAATGGGTGCTCATTAGCGCTGTTGCTCTGGGCTGGAGCAGATGTTCAGTCAGCCTAGACTAACGCTAGTACAAAGTACAAACCCCAAAATGCAAACGGTGTGGACACCCGGTCGTCAGCATTGAGTATTTAAATTCTCATACCTGCTCTTTTTGGGAAGGTAAACTTGGACACAGGCAGCTTAAGATGGTCTGTTTTCAGTGGCAGCAATGCCCTTTTCCTACCACCTGAGGTCCTCCTGCTTTTATTTTTGTGTCCGGTGCTGTCAATGGTGAAGGTCAACTTTGCAGTACAAACTTCCAGGGGATAAGTATTCTGCTATTCTAGTACACGTTTTAACTAAATGTTGTTGAACAGTGAAATGAAAGAGAAATAATAAATTATATGTAATTACATATGTAATGTGTGACCTATTTTAGGAGGTACACGCAGATTTTTAATGGAAATTTTAGTTCTGTTTATACTTGGTGCATTTTCAAGTGTGTTATATATACTTCTGTAGTTCAGAACCAATATTGACACAGCGATTGATGGTGATATGAAGTTTTTAAAAAATAGGCTACTCACAGTACAAGTTGCCCTTTAGCTTTTGATGATGCATTGGTACTTGACCTGAAGTTAGTGAAATGAGTTAATGAGTACATTCTTGAGCCCTAATGGCCTGACTAAAAGTAAATAAACAAACCAACTTAAGTATGTGCTTAAGGTGTTCTGAATTCAGTACACTTTAAACTTAAAAAAAAAAAAAATCACTGCTTTCCTGAAGAAACATGGTTTTAAATGAGGATACAGGATACCAGTCATATATAGGAGTATCTTCTGTGGTATTTCTATTGTCTACTAATTGTGAATTACAGAGATGACAGCTTAATTAGAACAGACATACAAATATTCTGGTTAATGGACATGTTTTGCTAGTACCCATTCATTAAGTGGTGCTTGAATCGGTACTAACAGGATAAACAAACTCCTAAGATTAGAAATATTGCTAAATTTGAAATGAGGAAGTAATTATTTTCTTATATTGGTCTATCATAATGAAAATATATGAATTGATGTATATTTACTTTGTGATATAGCACTATCTTTAGGTCTTCCTTGAAATCATATGGTAGCTGTGGTTGGCATAAAACACAGAAAGGCACTTTTGCGTACCTGAAGTCTTGTCAACACCATGAATGTGAAATCTGTAATGGTGTCTTTTGGCTTCCTGGATGAGTCTGACTGTATTCTGTGCTGTCTGAAAGTCCAGGCTCATACCAACCTCAGTGAGCTCTTTTTTACTACAGCCTTTTAATGCAGTTATTGCCAGCTGAAGCACCTTAGCTAAACATTGTAGATGTGAAAGGTCTTACCACTGTGGTATCCCCTACTGCTGGACTTGCCACTCTGTGCTTGTGCTTTCTGGGGGTAAAAGAGTCAGTTTGAAGACCAGGACTTGAACGGCTGCTGTTTTGGAAGCAGTATGTAATTTATTTCACCCTGCCTGAAAGAAGTATTTAGTTTATTTTTATTTTATTTTTATTAGCTCTTTTTTTTTTTTAATATATAGTAAAGATACTCAAAGTTCCTTTAAAGAATGTTTTCAGCATACAATTTTTGTAAAATTAATAAACATAATTGAATTGTAACTACACTTTTTTATGTAGTTTAAAAGAATAGAACCAGTCCAAAGACTGTAACCTTTGCTGTTTGTGGTGGCTGTAATATTTGGAAAAAACCTTGTCTTGACACTTGAATTTATCTAAGGAAGAAATAGAGCCTGGCTTTGAAAGAAATCTGTACCCTCGAATCCATTCTTTACGGATTCAGTTTCTCTCCTCCACAGTTTCTTATTTGTTGTAGTGGCATCATACCAGACTAGGACAAATGGTCTCATCAAGCATTTATATAGATGAAACAATAGCAACTGCAGATTCCATTTCTGTTGCATCTTCCTTTGTATGAGCATTTGAATGGGACATGAGAACCTATTGCTGAAGTGTGCTGTGATCCATTTGTTCTTCTGCTGGGGGTATAAGAGAACCTACTGAGTCACTGAAGCACCATCTTCAGTAACTGTATTGCTGGGAAACCTGATGGTGTGGCTTCCCTTTGTGCCTCCCTGCTCTAGCAAACAGCTCTGGTTTGTCAGAAAATGTCACTAATTCAATTGTAGTGTGGATAATTGTTTCGCTGTAGTGTAAGAATCCATTGTTCGTTAATTATTCCTTTAGGTCTTTCACGGTTGAAATCTGATCATACTTAGTCTACTATTATAGAGAAATTCATATTCAACAATTGGGTTTCTGAAAAAATAATGAAGGAGTAAAGGCAATTCAGAATTATAAGAGATTAAATCATTATCTCAAGGAGGTCTTCTTTCAGAATGAAGACCTCCCTTTTCATTGTAGCAATTTTTCCATTACTTTTCTGATGTCAGTTTAAATAGTTCCTATGTGAGCATTTTTAAGATGCCACCCTTTGTCAAGGCCTCTGCGTTCATTTATATTATTCAAACTTAACATCGGAGCATCTTTCCTTTTGTCTCTAAGAGCCTTTTTCCCACCTGCAGCCTATTACTGAAGGCTACCAAATCGTCCTTGCGATCAGTAGGGCCCAGCTTCTCCTGCTGGTGAGTCACAGTTTCTTAGAGTAGCAAGAAAATGCCTTCTGGAGCAACAGTAATTTTGACCTCTACAGATGTAGATTCCTAACTTCTTAGAAGACCCTGTGTTCTCTGAATTGTTTCTAGGAAAAAAAAACCTGCTGCGAGCAGGTTTTGGGAGGGTTCTGGTTCTGTTCTGGTAGTCTTTCAGTGAGTGCTTTCAGTAGTGGCCACTTTTACAGCTTTTAGTGCTGTGCAAAAGAGAACTGTTAAACAAAGTGGCCGAATACCCAAAAGACATGCAGCAATAAGCTTTTGAATAGTCTGTCTTTCCAGGTGGAGATGATCGTCCTGTAGAATAGGGTCATCTAATGCTTTGTGCTTCCAAAAGAAAAAAAAACAACAACCCAAAAATCATTATACTTGCTGTAAAATTAAACGTTATTTAAATATATCTCTTATCCCTTTTGCTTTTATAACAGAAACTCTAACTTATATAACTACAGTGGCATCTGTATTCATTAGTGATGTTGGTCTTTGCTACATGTGTGATTGTTTCTTTTAATGCTTTATTTTCTAAGAGACCAGAAATCATCCAAATTGGTATTATATTGCAAAACCATTATAAATATGAAGATGATGATGTCCTGTATATGTCATTGAGATTAGTTTACTTACGGCCTGAAATAAATATATATTGTTTATTAAGGCTAAGAGCGTACAGGTTAAAAGTAATCTGAAACTGAGATTAGTAGATCATTTTATAGCGAAAACGTTATGAAAAATCATAGGAAAACCTGACTTAAAGAATATTGATTGCACAGAACACATACATCTAAATTAGGAAAGAATAGAAATATTTGTTTGTAAGCTCTCTAGACATTTATATTATGACACCTGTCAAATATGTCTGTTTCCCCTCTAGTCCCATTCCCAGCCAGGATATAGTTGTAATAATAAAATACGATAGGTAAACTAGGAATAGGATATTCACCTAAGTATCCTTAGCTAAGGAATTTGTACAAAGAGTTTCTAACTCTGTGAATTAGTATATCATAAGCTTATAACTTTAATGATTCAGGAAATTCACATGAAGTGAATTTTTCCACAGGTGAATAAAAGTGAAGGTGGAAGATGTTTTGGTGCCAGTGAATCTGTCATGTTTTGATGAGCAGTTTGTTTGGTTTTTCCTACTGTAAACTCATCAGTTGTCCGGACCTTTACTTTGACTTTTAAAATCTACAAATCAAACTTAACTTGAATTAATACTCAGTAGTAACATGAACTGAGCAATATCCTTCTCTAAATCAGATTTTGTAGCCTTTAGGGTTTACTTTGGCTGAATTAAAAGCTAACAGTTTCTAACTTTCTGGTTTCTGTACATTATTTCTATATTAATTCTATATAACACTCTTCAGTGACTGACAAGATGACAATATGAGCAGGGACTAGGCAGAAACATAAAACCCAGCACTTTATTTTGAGAACAATGTCAACTGAATACTTGCATGAGAAGTCCATCTATGTGATGTGCGAACTCTGAATTGTGTGAATTCAGGCAATAATAGTAAAAGTAAATAACATCTCATTAAGGAACTTTTTTAGAATGGAAATGATGGGGCAGATTAACAGATGCATTTCTAGAAAACCTTTCATTCAATTAAACTTACAGTAATCATAGAATTCATGATTTAATTTATTAGGAAAATTCTCTCTCTGTAAATACCTGTTTTCTGTTTGAACATCTTGCACTTAAATTTTAGCAATTGAACCATCTAACCATGAATACTAAAGGTGGCCCTCATGCCAACTGCAGTACTTTTTGAGCTAAATCTGTACTTCTTTGTAGCTGGAGTTATAATTTTTCAATTAAATCCTGTCATCTGTAGGAAGCCAAGGCAGCTGTAGAAGAGACAAGAGCCCTGCGTAGTAGGATTCATCTTGCAGAAGCTGCACAAAAGCAGGCTCGTGGAATGGAGATGGACTATGAAGAAGTAATTCACCTCTTAGAAGCTGAAATTGTAGAGCTGAAGGCTCAGCTAGCTGGTCATTCTGGCCAAAATAAAGTAAGCAAAGCAGTCGCCTGTCGTAGTTACCATGGTTTCCTCACTGTTGTCATGTATCTTGTTTTCATTTTCTTTTCATCTGCTTTTCTAAAGTAGGTCACTGTTTGTCTTGTATTATTCAATAACTGGAATGATGGGTAGTGAAGGGGGTAATGTGAAGTGTGAGTCTTCTTTTATCCAGATATCTTTGGAGCTAGAAGCATATGTGGGGGTCATAGGTCAAAATTGCCCTTCTTAAGCGTTAAAGAATAGAGTATTTTCTGGATTGCAGATATATTGTCTATAAAGCCTATAAGTATATTTGGATGCTTTTGTATTTATGTAAAAATGGCCTTCATCTTTGTGATTCTATTAGGCAAATAATAACATTATAAAGTTCCATACTGTTCTTAAGTAAATTTAGATTTAATGAAGATAATCAGTTTAATCCTACTAACAGTATCCCACCAAAAATTATATTGTTTTTTTTTTTTAATTGAGCTTCATATTTTAAAACCACTTCATCTTCAGTGGGGTGTTTCAAAGTATGCTAAGGAATAAAATATTTCAGTAGGATTTTTCAGAAAAGACCACCTACAATGATGTAAAATATATTTTTAATGATAGTGATATATTCAGAATTTTGGAGAGTATTTTGGTCTAGATCTTCCGTTCAGCAAACAGCTGAACTAAACAAATGTGCCCATATACATGTGAAGACTTCACTTGTGGTCCTCTTGCACAAACTCAGGGACTCAAGCTGAACCCTTGAGCCTCTGGAACTTGATCTAATGGGACTCACGTTCTGTGTAGCTGAAGTACAAAGGGATGCGTAACACTGATCAATAGGTTATACAAGTGCATGTAGATAAACCCTAGGTAATTTTCTCCAAGATATGCCATAATTACTCTGCTGGCCAAAGGATGTACAGATGCAAACTGGTAGACTGAGTTTGTTCACATACTGCTTATTGATGCTACCCTGCTGACAGATACTATCGCCATTAGGTTGGTGGTTTTCATCCATTCATGAATCAGTTCAAACTTTCTTACATTTCAGCCCAAGCACTGTTGTAGAGCTGCCAATTTCAATTTACCTTTATATCATTTGACAAAATCTGTTGCAGTCTGGGAGCTGATTTACTCATAGATCAGGCGTACCTCCCTCAGGAGCAGCTATGTTGGGTTTTTTTCTACAGAAATGTAGAAAAGAATGTGTGTTAAACATACCAGGCATCTATTTCAGTTCACACTATGTATCTGTGTGAGCCTTGGGGGAAAATTATTAGAATAAAAACCTTAAAATGTCTCGCCCAGGATAACATACAAGACTTGAGAAAGAGAGTTACGGTGCTTGACTGCCAGCTGCGGAAATCAGAATCATCTAGGAAGACTTTTGAGGTGGTTACCGAAAAAATGCTGCAATTTGTAGAGGTAACTTTGACTTTCATTTCTAAAGATTGTCTATAAGTGTACAGATCCATGTAGGAATTTACTTAATATTTATGTTTTGCTGTACATTAAACAAATGAAACTGATCAATTTTTTCACCTAATTGTTTTCACCTAATTTTTCACAAACTCATATCAATTTCTGTGAAATTCCCCAGAGAAATAAGGTAGAAAATGTAGTATTTGATAATATTTTGAAATACTATGAAACAAAAAAGTTATTTTACTATATTTATTTCATTTAAAGGAATTATAATATTTTTATTTTTACTTTTACACTTCTAGTTGGGAGAGTAGACTCTTTAATTACAAATCGAATGTCCCACACCCAAAAACCCCATTGAATAAAAGGTATTAACTTTTTGACTGTGTCGATTTAACTTCTTGACTATGGCCAACAGGTTGTGTATGAAGTACTTTCAGATAACTCTACTTCCTCGACAGTTTTAAGGTAATGCAATGACATAGTTAGTAATATTTAAATGGCAATACTAATATTGAAAAAAACTGTACTGTTGTTTCAAAGGCTCTCTTGTAGCTATTTTTCATATATTTTTTGCTGTATGTTTCTAGGTGTCATTTTATTGGAGGAGGGGGAATGTCATGAATTATAAATTAGGCATTTAGGATTCAGATTCATTAAAAACCTCAGAATTAAATTGAAACAGTTAGTAATTACATAGCTATGTCTGTCTGAATGTTTCCATAAAGTAATTATAATGTGCTAAGGATTAATTAAAATTGCAAGGAACCTTAACTGTGGGTTGTAATTATTTTTTTATTTTATTTTTTAGATTTGCCCAAGCAATTCTGAGTCATCATTAAGCCAGTAGCATATAAATAAATTGATAACATGTCTATCCATTTAAGTTTTATTACTTCTCTTGTTTAAAAAGCAACCAGGGAATATTCAACAAGATTTAGAGCAGTCTTTGGTCCTTCAGAATATCAGTGTGATTGTTCCTATATATCCCAGATAATGTTCAATTAATTAGTATTTATGTAGCAGTAGAGTCATTTGGTCTCTGTTTTGCCATCTTTTTCAGTAAAACTCTCAAGGAAATAAAATCTATTTAAGTGAAGTTAGCTGGAACTTTATTTTTAAAAAAATCTGCAGGATCAAATCAACTACAATTATATTGTAGATGTCTGTGTCCTCATATGCTAATTCTAATCAATTAAGTGCAGTTCCAATTTGCACTGCATAAGAGTGATGTGTATTTTATAAAGTTTATAGACTGTATTTTAGTAAATACATTAAAGTATAAAACACAAAGCTAAAGTGACAGACTGACTAGGTAGCAAAAGAATTGGGTCCTGTGGAGCAGTGTCCTTTCTTAAATGCTAATATGAAAATTACTTTTAAATAAGTTTCCTTCCTGACACCCACTGAGTTTTTGACATTAGATTTTGAGATGTGAATGTTGATTGAATTGAACTTTCCCAGCACCTTTCTTGTACAGACAACTGCTTCTGAGGAAAACGCATCAGTTTGGTAGTATAAATCTTTTTTATTCATACAATGAACCCAAAACGGACGTAGAAATACAAGTTTACTTTATTAAAAGTAACCATTTCTTCTATAATGTTACAAATAAACACTATTTTTTGTTCTCTTAGTAATAGAACAACCTTATCTACTAAAGCACTTCTTGCACGATTGGGAAGGATTGGACCCACTGTCACAACAGCTCTTGCAGCAGAAGCCAGAGACCTTGCCAAGTCTGTCCGTGCCATTTTGGAAGTAGATTGTGAGTGAGCTTGTGTGTCTTTGTGCGCGTGTCTGCATGTATACACATGCAGAGATACTTCTGTCCGTCCATCAAATGTTGCGGCTTTAGCATCTTGCTTGCTAAATGAGAGTAGCGTGTTTCAGGAGGTGCCATATTGAGGTTTTTTTCCAAATGTGGGAAAAGGATCCTGAGTAGAGCTTCTTTTTAGATTGGTTTAGGACTGTGGTATAGGTAAGGGGTCTAAAGTTATGTGTCTTTCAGAATGGTAGAAGACCTAGAAACGCAGGAAAAGAGCTGCTGCTGCTAAGGACTGTCACCTTTGTTTTCCTAACTCTAACCCTTATCATAACTTAAACTTACCCTGCCCATGGTCAGTACAACTGATCTGGCCAGATTGTATGGGCTTTGTGTAACTTGGTCTACTGGGCGGTGTCCCTATCCATGGCGGATGATCTTCCAACCCAAACTGCTCTATGATTCTATGACTTTTCATATGATGATTTGGCAACTTTTCTGTTGTGTGCTTCAGAATTTGTTCACTGTATTATTTTTTTCTTTTCATTCCAAGATTATAGAGCTGGCTTAATTCTGGCTGCTTAAGGCTTAGTTGGTACTTTCTAGGACTGATACAGAATGAGGAAAAACTAGTGTCTGTCTAGGGTTGGAAGTGATTTTCCCTGTTAGGTCTGAAAAGACCTAATAATTCAGAGATAAACAGTACATTTCATCCCATTCCAGAAAGGTTGACTGGGCAACTGGTGAGTTCTATGCAAGCTGAAATTAGTCACCTGTTACAGAGTGCAGAAAAGCCAGTGGATGGTTTTGGGGACATCAGAGATTTGCTGCCGTGGAGCAGATCATTTAGAGATCTCTCAGTGGATTCAATTTTTATTTTTATTTTTATTCTTCTGTTTCCCTTGCATTTTGCACAGTCTCTTTACTTTCATGTTCATCACAGGCTATTATCTAGCAAAGACCTCATGAAAGGAAAAATGAAAGTGTAATATTCAAATGTTATTTTAGATCTTTTAATAGTATTCATCGCTTTTCCAAAAACAGTATGTCAAGGACTTTGCGTAGTTCAAGATCATCTTGATCCAAATATTAGGCAAGAAAGACATCAGAAGTTCAGCATCACATGGGATTCTAGAGAGCCTGGGTTTTCTTCTCTCAAAAGACATCACCTGAAACTTATTGGTGGGAGTATTTCCATTGACCTTGATGGGCTTTAAATAAAAGTGGTGAATTCAGTCTGTCGACAGGACTTGGGAATATAAACTGTAATAACTCTGTGTCTTAAACCGCACAGATATAGATCTATTTTCCAAGATGCGAAGGATGCATCGGAATGAGATTTCTCAAAATTCTTAGAAAGTTAGAGCATTATTGTTAAGGATTTTTACCTGTGGAATTCAGAAAATACCCTTCTCCAGAGCTTTTAAATCATCTATCAATTAATTACCAAAGAAGATAGATATTTTTACTGAAAATTGGATGTGAACTGGAAAAATAAATCATTCATAGCACCAGAGGAAAGTGCAGGTTCAGTATCAGTTCAGTGTGCACTTTATTTCAAACTATAATTAGAATATTAAGTGCTTCCAGGGTACTTTTTTTTCCTGGAAAATTTAAAAATTAATGCCAAATTGAGGAATATGAACATTTCCAGAATCATGTAAAACTAGCAGAATTTCCTGACTGTAATACTCTGTTTTCATACCAGAATGTTTACAAAATTTTATTCTGCTGAATTTACATGACATGTATCAAAGTGTCTTAATGAAGATTTTATTGCTGCAGGGAGTGAATGTAGCCTGCAGTTTCATATCCTCAGGTCAAGAACAGAAATCTGTTCCTATTGGTAGAAATTATGCTAGATCATGAGCAGTTACTGTAATAAGTTGCATGCAATTGGAAATCTAAGAAAAAACTGTGGCTTCTTGTATGATTCAGTGTCCAAATCATGGAAACGATTGTATATTTTGGTCATATTTAATTATAGATGAGCAGACGTGTCAGTTCTCATGCAGCTTAGATGGACTGCAAAAAGGAAACAGAAATTGCCTGACACATGACAGGAGTTTTTGGAAAATCTGTGGGCTGTGGTTGACAATAATCATTGTATCAAAGATTTGAATATCCATTTTACATCGTTTGGTAATTCATTTAGAAAGGGACTGAATAAATATATTTGTTGAGGAAATACTTCAAGATATGACAAATGTCTTATTTGACATTATTTATACAACAATTAATTATTACTTCAGTCTATGGAGAAGAAAGCAAAATAAGATAAAAAAAAAATTCAGAAGTGTCCAGAATATTAGAGTTAGAGTTACTGGTGGAAGTGAAAAGAATACAGTGGCCAGAAGAAGAGGTAATTGATTTTCCACCAGTGAGAATGGTAGAGTTTTGTCACATTGCGTTGTTTCTATCACACTGCACAGGAAATCATGCAAAGAAAATTTTTATTTCTAAACGCAGCTGACTTCTAACATGTGACCGTGGTGAACATAATAGGTACGATACATGTTAGAAAGCTCTGGAGGCACAGCAGAGATTCATTTTATGAATCTGAGGGTTAAAAATAGCTCTGCAGAGAAGGATTTAAAGATTGAACATCATCCTTCTGAGTTCATTCTGATTTGGAGAGTATTACAGATAGATTTGGGCTCTGACAAGCTTCTGCATGAGATTAAAGCTTGAAACTTCACTCACTTTAGTTAAGTCAGAGTAACTATTTAATAGCATTCTGCCTGCAGTCCTCTATACCAGATTCTCACAACATGTTTCCCATGTGATCTTCAGTTTTCTTGCAGATGGGATGTCAAAAAGAGGGCTCTTGGGTATGTATGAGGGTATTGGGTATTTCATAAATACCATACATCAAACAAAAGTAGAATAGACATTACATTTCAGACTGAAGGTTTTCCTTTATTCTGGAAAGATATCCACAACATAATAACTTGTTAATTAATCTGTAGAAAATTGGAGATAGTATTTTTGAGATCGCTAAGTGGATAAAAATATTTAGCTGGACAACACCATTTTAGCTCCTAAAAATAACTTCTTTTTCATTATTTGCTTCATTTTGTACAACGCGAAGTGAAGTAGCCCTAATCAAAATACCTTTTTAATTCATTCACAGTAGATGGGAAACAACACCTAGCTACTAAGACAAGGCTGTGAAGTGTTCTTCCAAAAGAAAACTGCTTCCCTTGTTAAAGATCATCCTTGATAACCAGGTCAACATGACGTATTTATGAATTAGCCACACAAACTGTCTTCTTCCTCGATAGTAGCATGACATTTTGCCTGAGGGAAGACACATAAAGAAATTCAGTGTATTCCTGAAAATCTCCAAGAACATACTGCCTTGTGATAATGCTGCAGATCAGTTTTTAGCTTTGTAGATTGAATGACAGCTCTGTGAAGTCAGTTTGGCGATTCTTCAAATGAGGTCTCTGTTTAAGAAAAAAAAAATTGTTTTCCAGTGCATACTACTACAGGATCCTCAAGATCCAGAAATGTAAATAAGACCATAATAAACAGAATAATCAAGCTTATCCCTGTAAAGATCCATCCTTCACCTTCTTGAAAGACTGTAAGCTATTTTTAGAAAGTAAGTCTTGAGAGGCCCTTCTGCTTTGTAGAATACAAGCATCTCCTGAAGACATAAAGAAAATTACCTTCATCATACAAAGGATAATAATGCCTCAGTGCAAAAACTGTAGCATTTAAAAGTGGTTGCTGGCTGCACGTAGTAGTCTGTATCATTCAAATAAAGCAAAAAAAGAATTGAGAAAATGTTTTCTTCTTTTCTGTTACAAAATTAGAAGAGAAATACACTTGGTACTGGTTATGGTGAAAATTTCATTAACCCTGGAACATACTTACCTCTTCATAAAATAGCATTTTGAAATGTTCCCTAGCATAATGCAGCTTTCAAGTATTTTGACTGCTAATTTCCTGACTGCCTCTGAAATTTCTATCCAAAAATACAATCTTGCTCTTGTTGATATAATCTCAGTCATCAGTATCCATTAAGGGCTATGAAGCTGCTTCTCTGCTCAGCAGGAACTCAAGCAGCACATTTTAAACTATTTCTTCCTATTGTGTTCCTTTAGTCTCTTGTCAGCCTGGGATCTGACACATGACAGTCATGCTGACGTTCACTAAAATGATCTTCAAATTAACATAGTTTCTAAAAATCCTTCTTACCTTACTGGTACTCATCTTGCTAGTCACAGTAGTCATTATACATTTGCTGATGAAGATCCTGCAGAAGTTCAGTTGCCCAGTTTTTGCATTTGTTTTCTTTGTATCCTGACCTATAAAAAAAAGGCAACAGAAAGTGATGGAGGTCAGCACCCATTTGTGCTTCTTGATGGTTAAGTTGCTTTTGATTTTTGGACCACAGTCATACGTGTCAGGCATTAAAATCTGTCCCATTCCTCATTTTAGGCTTTTTTTTAACTATATTATGCTTAATTGCCAGCAGTATTTCATATTAAGCAAAGTGTTAGTTGGCCCTTCCCATTCTTTTGACAGTGTGGGTGAAACAAAGTTATAACTTAAGAGTCATAAGTCTTTGCAAATAACAATTTTGCTATTTTGAGAAGAGTTAATATTGTTTATTCATATTATAGTATTCATATTCCTTTTATTTATTTGTTGCAGCCCTGGTGTGTTTGTTTATTAAAACAGAATTAATGCCATATACATCATTACTATTTTGTTCTTGAAATTAAAGCTGCAATAGTGCTATCTAGTTTTGTACAGATAATTGGCTGTAGTTCATCCGGAGAATTCTGAAAAAGCTAATGTGTAAGCATGGGCCATTCCCCTCCCCCAGCACTTTTTGGTTTATTTCTGTACATCAGAATCCAGATGTAATTGTAACGTGGGTAGGCATACCCTGGCTAACTTGGCTTTTGTTAATCAGGCTAGTGACATTAAAGATGCATTTGCAGAGACTGAATATCAAAATACAAGTCCTCTGTTGACCCCAAGAAAATTGGCTTATTGCTAGCATTTGCTGAAGCTAATGGTGCTGTGGTTTTTTATAATTTTAGTATCAGAAAGAGAAGATTATTTCTTGCAAGATCATCTTTGTGGGGACAATTCTGCATTGGGAGGATAGCATACCTTTAATGTTCTTTCATCTAATAAACTAGAAATGAACCTTTTCTTCCTTACTGGAAGAGCTGCTTGGAAAGGAGCAGCAGAATGATAACTCTGTGTATTCATTGTTCTGTCAAGGCCATAAATATTTCAGTGAATTACTGAAATCAGAAATAGAAGAGACCTATTATACAATGTATATCCTGAACGCATCTGTACAGCTCCTTTTTTAATAGTTTTTTGACTTAGAAATAAATCTTAAAATTAGTCCTGTATGCTTTAAAGATAAAGCAGTTATGTTTGTCAAGTAAATGTTTTCTTACACAGTACTTCCATTAGAAAATATTAACTTGGTGAAATTAAAATATATTATTCCTTTGAAACTTTCAACAACAAAAAGGGTGACTTTTCCCAAAAGAGAATTTATTAATGGTTTTATCCAGTGGAAAATTTAAGTTTTACCAGTCCCTGAAGGTTGAATAATTCTTCCTCAAAATAAAAATAGTTAATAGTAATTTCATTGTTGTAGAAAGTAATAATAGAATCATAGAATCATTTGGGCCGGAAGGGACCTTCAAAGGCCATCTAGTCCAACCCCCCTGCAGTCACAAGGACACCTCCAACTAGACCAGGTTGCCCAGGGCCTCATCGAGCCTCACCTTGAATGTCTCCAGGGAAAGGGCCTCAACCACCTCCCTGGGCAACATGTTCCAGTGCTCCACCACCCTCACAGTAAAGAACTTGTTCCTGATGTCTAATCTAAATCTTCTCTTCTCCAGTTTATACCCGATAGCCCTTGTTCTGTCGTTGCCAGCCTTTGTGAACAGACTCTCCCCAGCTTTCCTGTAGCCCCCTCAGGTACTGGAAGGCTGCTATTAGATCTCCCCGGAGCCTCCTCTTCTCCAGGCTGAACAACCCCAGCTCCCTCAGCCTGACAACGTAGCAGAGGTGCTTCAACCCCCTAATCATTTTTGTGGCCCTCCTCTGGACCCGTTCCATCAGGTCTATGTCCTTCTTATATTGAGGAGTTATGAAGTTATATATAACTTATATTAAGTTATGAAATGAACTTTTACTGTCGAATCTTTTCTGAGTTGGCATTTAAGAAAAAGATAAATCCAAGAATCCCATTGGTGATTTTTGGAGTATGGCCTGATCATCAGTTCCTTCTACTTGCAGAATCTTAGTGAATTCTGAGCTCATGGGGATTGCTGTCTTTTGCCACAGAATATTGACACGATATTCTTCGTGTAGCATCATAGCATTATACCAAAGGTTGTCAACTTCTCAAGAACAATGCTCCGAAATCCATTTTCCCTTACACAAGAGCAGGAGTAGGTGTCCCTACAGGCCTCCACTGAATTCTGAAAGCAACACGAGACATAAAACCTCCTCCTTATGTAGAAGCATCTCCCAGTTTGTCTTGAATTCAAAATTTAGTTACTTTTTTGTTTGCTCAGTTCTCATCTTGTAAAGACAAAATAGAGCAAGATAGGAGCTTCATGCTGCTGCTGAATGCGTGGCTTGATTTAGTCCCTGTTGGGCAGTAGTTTTCTGGTTTCCAGCTCTGCTCAACAGAGAACTCGGTAGGCACAAAGAGCAGTTGTCTTCCAGTTCAGCATGTGCTCTGAACTGGAGATCCCTGCTGTCAGCCACACATTGGGAGTGAGTGACACTGTGCAGAAACAGTGGCTGCTACGCAAACCTATAGTCCAAAAATTAAACTTCAGGTAGCAAAAAAATGTAAATATTTTTTATTAAAATGCAGAGTACCCATATTTTTTACTGATGTGAAAAACTTACTAGTGCAACACAAGAATATAGTTTGGGAATTGAAATAAAAATTAGTAATTTTCCTTTTACATCTTTAGTGATATAACCTGAAAATAAGCCTTGACTTAATTTTAATTTTTCCAATACATAACATCATTTTGCCCTATAATATAGACATTGCTGAGTTTTTGACTTGTTTCATTAAGAAATTGATGGCTTATCTGCACTCTTTAGATATACTACCAGTCAGATCACAGTGAGAAGCCCAAAGGTGAACAACTTCTGTACTTTCAGAAAAATAAAATTCAAAGTTGAATAACAGGCAAAATGATTTCTATAATCCTCAGGAAAAAAAAATCCAAGCATATTTAATACAATTTTATTTTAATACAATTGTGAGTCTAGAACTCACAAGCGTATTCTACATGACTGTTTATTGCAGAAAGACTTTTAATTTTCTTCAAATCATTTAAATTTCCAATTTCCCCTGCATAGTAAGTAAGAATGAAGAGTTGTAATTTTGACAGTGCTCAAGAACAGTGGTTCCAAAAGGAAAATCTGTCCAAGAATTTTAAAAAGTTTCATTGCAACATAAGGGCATTCCACTTGAGGAATGTGATAATGTACATTTTAAAAAATATTTCCAATTTAAATTAAATCAAGTGTGTGTGGATATTGAATTAAAAAAGAGCACTAGTACTGTGAGACAATTCCATTCTTCAGTCTGTAAATCTAATACTATCTCCTTTATTTCCATCATTTGTGCACCTTGATTAAAATTATTATCCCCATTTTAAGGAGGGATTTGTGCCATGAAGCAGCTGATTTGCTCATTCGTAGTCAGGGGGGAAAAAAAGGCAAGGATTTGACAGAAGTCTCCTGAGTTAAATAAATGAGGGTTTTTTCCTGACTAGGTGTCATATCAATATTTCTTCCTGGAGAGTAATCCATTATTACTAGAGTCTTTTACAATATAGATAATATTCTTATGCATTCTTTGATAACTCTCAAATTAGTGATTTGTAGAAATACTTTGGTTTTGTTTTATCAATATTGTATGTTATATTTATGCAGTGCAGTTTCATTGAACAAAAATGTCAGTTGGTGCCTTGACTGTGGAACAGTGTCAGGTAGCACCATGACACTGTCTTACCCTCTTAAAGGCTTCATTAGAAAAGAAGAATGACTAACGAGGAAGCACAGAGTTAAGAACAGTTTTATGTTTAAGTTTTATGAAAAAGTTTTCCTGGTTTTGGTTTCTTGTCTTCTTTTTTGTAATTGCTATATTTTGGTACTGTATGTTTGATGCCTTATTTCAGTGCTGCATACTTGATCCAAATTAGATTTTTAATGCATGGTTATCCACATATTTCAAAGTAATTTAAAATTATAACTGTGGTTTCCAAGCTGTAGTTTATCAACAGCCACTGAACCACAAAAGTCTTATAACTGATTTACAGATTGTCTACAGAAACTTAGCTTTTTTACTTTCTTTTCAATGACAAGAGTCATTATGATGATCTATGAGAATTTTCAGGGTGGGTGGTAATGCCTGACTCAAAACTGTTTGAGACCACTGAGCTATAGCATCCTCATTGCTGAAACAGCAATACTTAGGTGCATACCTCTACTTACATCAGTAAGGCTAGTGGAGCCAAATGAAGGTTGAATAGTTTATTAGAAACAGTTTATTAGAACATAGTAGACGGCAAAAAATCTTACAGTTTCACCGTTGGCTGTGGTTTTGTTGATGTATTGATTTGGGTTTAGTATTCTTGGGGTATGAGTTCAGGTGCTATGTGATAAACCTAAAAAAACATGCTACAATGCCTGTTTCTTTGCCAGGATTGGTTGGCTTTACCCTAAATGCTTGGAAGGAGATGAGCAGAGTTGGTTGTTAGATAATATAATATATTACTCCTGTGACCACAAGACGTAAAAATGCCTTGGAAAGGGGAAGCAGAAGAAATGTAAATTATACAAAAGTTTAGAAAACTACCACTCAGATAGTCCTTGTCACCAAGGAATCAGGAAAGATTTGTCTAGAAATGTCCTCCAGCAATTAGGTAATGCATCCACCTGCCTCCAGCAACATGAATTATATCTACATTAATCCAAACAGCTACTTCTGTAGCATATTCCACAGCTTCTGTAGGCTAACTATTCCCATCCTGAATTATCTTTGCTATTAAAAAGCTTTTGCTGTGGCCTAAATCCTGGTCACTGTAGTTTAAGCCCATAATTACTTGCCTTCGTCCTTATAGTTACTGAAAGCACCCTACAGCTTTTGTCTTTATGGCAGCCTTTAACTCATTTGAAAACCATATCATGTCTCCACAGTGTTTTCTGTTCCCCAAAACAAACTAAGTGACACCTGTTTCCTCACTTTTTCCTTACACAACTTGTCTTCTAGCCATTTCATCACTCTTAAATTTCTCCAAATTGTCTTCATCATAATTATATTGAGTTCTGTAGCTGAGACCTTCCTGTGGGAGACAAAATTGGAATAAAGTTTGTTTAATATATAGTGCACCAGCTCCCATGTCCCCAAATAGTGTTTCCTTTCCCTGATCACTTCATGTTACTGCTTCATGTGAAGTTTGGGATTTACTGTACTTCCACATCCTTTTCTTCTGAACCAAAAGCTGGCTTGACACACCCCTCTTGCTTCTGTGCAGCTGATTATTCACACCTATGGAAGTACTTTTGTCTTTATTGAATTACACCTTATTTATTTCAAACATTTGATCCATTTAGTCAAGCTCTTAAAAATTCTAATCCTGTTTTTCAATGACATTTCAAAGAAATATCTATTTATAAATGGATTTTAAGTCCCAAATTATCCCTGAACTCTCCTTAGTTGGATTAAAAAAACACATTTTGTTGAATGGGCTGCATAGGGAAGAGCATGGCTAGTAGGTCAAGGGAAGTCATTCTCCTCTTCTGTTCTGCACTGTGAAGCCACAACTGGAATACTGCATCCAGTTCTGGGCTCCCCAGTTCAAGAGGGACAAGGAGCTGCTGGAGAGAGTCCAGCGAAGGGC